>JAVJIF010010299.1:0-178049 GCA_038442645.1 Agave tequilana
AGTCTCAATACTTAGAAAATTTTCTACTTCAAGTGTGAAGCTTGAAATACACTTAGAGGGGGAGTGAATAGGTGTACTAGATAATCTAATGACAAATGATGCGGAATTAAACTCAATTGCAACACACTGTGTAACTAAGAGTGTAGTTGAATTCCCTGTGAAGGGCTCTAAACTATCTCCCTCGAGATTCCTCTAAATAAGAGCTGAGGTGCTATATAAAGCTCTCTTAGTTCAACACAAGTATGGGCACACAAAAAATACCAAGCATGTATGGAAATGAAAAATATAAAGCAATGCAATATATAAGAGACATAGAGTAAGAGATAGTGGATCAAATGCAAACACCAAGATATACTTCGAGGTTCGAGCCATTGCTCTACATCCCCGCCTTCACACACAAAGGATTTCTACTACGTCTACACATGACCTTTCACAGAGGGAACCTCCACCGAGGAATTTGCAATTACTAAGTTAGGAGTACACGACTCCTCTCTCTATCACAACCACCTCTACTCAAAAGGCAAGGCACAAAGCCACAACTCAATCACCTCTACACAAAAGGAATAAGGCACAAAGTCAACCACAATCTCAATCACATCTACACAAGAGGGATAACCACAAACCCAAAGCACAACAACCTCTACACTAGAGGGATAGACACAAAATCAAAGCAAAAGAAAGTTGCAACTTGGTGATCACAATAGACCACAAACAACCTCTTGGTGATCACAATAGATCACAAATAATATTTCCCACAAAAATAAGATCCTATAGATAGGATAGAGATGATAGATCAAGTGTGAGAAAAACAGGTGTGTTTAGAAATCAAAATTACAAAGAAAATACTTGGAAAAATACTAGATAGAAATAAAAATAAAGATCAAAAACCAATTTCTCAAAGACTCTATTTTTTCTTTAATTTTTCAATCCTTAAAATAAAATAGAAATAAAACTTTTAGGCACAAAACGCTTTTTAAACTCTTTAGAAATGGGTAAGATGGCACTAGAAAACTTTTTTCTCCTTGAAACCAAAACTTTAATTTTCAATGGAATTGTTGTTGTCATATTTAATCCATCCTAATGGTCTTTTATATAGGTTTTAGAACAACAATTTAGAATAGTTTTACCAGGTTTAAAAGGAATAAATTTACTCTTAAAATTCAACAAATACATTTTAAAAACATGTTAAAATCAGCCTCCAGAAAATTAGCCGTTACTGCCAATCTGGCAGACTATTGGTTAACTTTGAGCATAGTATATATGAATAATTTGTAAATCTTTAAGTCTTCATTCTACTGCAACTTGAATCAACTCATATTATTTTGGAATAGAAAGTTATCAATATAATACATAGTAGTTGTCAAATCAAAATCTGTAAACTATTTTTAGAACAATAATAGACTTCAACCCAATATTTGACATCTTTAACATTTGAATCAGAAAATGATTATTGAATAAGAAATGTAGCCCTAAAAGTTATCTTTGAAATTGAATTTAAATTTGTTTATTTGAATATAAGAATAAAAAGTTATGATAGAAATCTAAATGAGTGTTGAGCAGATCAGCGGAACTAAAATTGGTTAAAATCCAAACCATATATGCGTACTTGAAATCCAAAATCGGTTAACCGAAAACTAAACATATTGAACTTTTGTGTGTGTGAAGTTGAGTATATCAATACTAGTCTATCTTACTAAGATCTAAACACAAACTTAATCTAAACAAACTGAAATCTTCTTGTAGAACTCATTCTCCAAGCCGACTCGATCCAACACGATCCAAATAGCTTAATTCCAACCGAGAGTTAGATGCGATCTTGATGCGCGAGCTCTTGATTCTACATGTGTTAGCTCTAAACTTTTTGTTGAAGCTAAAAATCTACAAAGATCTTGATCAATAACTGAAACTATATAAATATAAGATCATTAGTAAACTAACCTTCATAAGTTTCATCATCAAAACTAAGGTGAAAGGCCTCTGGGCTAACAATCTCCTCCTTTTGATGATGACAAAACTAATGAGGTTTATATATGTAGGATTAAGATAACTTTATAGAAGCTCCCCCTTAACTCATGCACACAATAAACAATAGATATTCAATGAAATGCATAAAATTAAACACATACATATATGCATAAACAACAATATAAGCATGCATATATAAACTCTCTAAATTCTTCTCCCCCTTTTTGTCATTCATCAATAAGGGGTGAAGACAACCAAACAATAAATTATATATGATATACTTCATGAAGAGGAGAGACGTTAAGTTAGCTCCCCTTGCATACTTGCATTACATGAAGAGGGATGATTAGACCTTAACACACATAAGTATAATATACAATGTATAAACGGAGATGTTTAAGCTCTCTCTACACATGTGTACCACATAAGAAGAGAGGTCAAGCTCTACTATATGTGTAATACACTTCAACATGAATCTATATATAGAGGAGATGTTAAGCTCCCTTGCATATAGGCAAACATATCAACAAATTTTGAAACCACTGTTTAAAACAAATTTTGAAATTTCTTGAAGTCCAACAAAATGAATTATGATACCAATGAAATCAAATAGTAGTTGACAAAATAAATGTTGTACCATTAGAATTTTTTTTAAAGACACCATAGTAGATTTGATACCTATTGAAGGTGAAACATGAAATATATTTTGATACCAAATAATTACCAATTAAAATCAATGCATACTTATAAAGATACCAATTAACATTTGAAATAAATCAAAGCTTATCATAAACATATTTGTGCTTTAATAATGTATAAATATTGTAAACTAAGAACAATCAAATCATATATGTATGTATGAAATTGGAAATATCAACTAAAATTGATACTAACTGAAATTTAAATTATACATATATAAGAAACACATCTGAGTATACAAAATAAGATACATAAAAATCATGAGTATAACTCATACCTACATCCTTTTATGCACATATTTAAAAGATATTCAATAAGAGTATACAAGATATGGTCCGCCCATCCAACCGCCCTTAGAAGGTAGGGGTTTTCAAAAATAAGAGTTTGAAAATATTTTTAGCATAGTTTGAAAATTCCTACCACATGAAGAATAATAAACTAATTTAAAGTAGATTTCAAAATTAGTTTGAAATCCTTCAAGTAAAGATAAAATATGAGTATATCCATGAAAACATGAAAATACACGATCATCGACACTCAATAACAATAAAGCACATATATGCTCATGAAACAAAAAACATGAATAAACACCAAACATACAGTGTAGACTCATGTAATCAACAAATCATGAAAATGAAAAATAAGCTCATATGAAATACCTTTTATCAAAAATAAGAAATTATCAAAACTAAATAGGTTTTCAAGTTATATGTATATTTTGTTGAAACTAAAAGCATACATACATATCCAAAACATAAATGAGTATAAAAATAATTTTGTATGAAAGCAAATGACTCTAGGATAAACATGTATATCCAATAGTTTTGACAAAATTAATATATACATGAAGATAAACATTTTTATGAAAATACGTAAAAAATAGAGAAAACAAGCATAAATGAAGAGTCATCAAAACTAGGTTATACATGTACATGTAATGAGTACAAATGAGCAATAAAGTACAAACATATTATAACCAAGTGTAGCTCACTACTTGCAAGTATAAACACAAGTTTTAACGAAAGATCCATCTAAACATGTAATCAAAACGTGAAGTGCAAAATCAACAAACATGATCATTAGGGTAAATGCATGTGCTTTAGAGATAGGATATACACAATAGCTAAACTCTAGTGAGAATACAAAAATAATAGTTCAATAAACATGGGTGTATCTCAAATACTATTTATGTATGTCTCAAGTTCTAATTGACATTGCATTTAACATAATGAACAAGAAAAATTAAACATGCTAAAAAATCAATCAATGAGAGCAATGTAATCAAAATGGGAGTTAGAGATAGTTACCAAAACCAATAGGGCTATTTTCTAGGTCTCCAAATCATGGTGGTCCTTCCACCAAACATCCTTGAAGGTGATGCATCCAATGTAGTGTTATCAAGCTCAAATCATCCACCATCAAGGCACCATTCTCTCACATCATGTGAGAGCCCACACCTACATTAAATACAATAGGGGTGAATTTTGGTGCACATACTTTCTTGAGTCTATAGGGTTAGCACCTTTCCTAACCCAAACAAATTTATTTACAAAATTTAAATATTTTATTTATCATAACAAAACTTTGCAAGGTGGCCCATACGTCCACAATGTATACAAGTGTACACATGAGCAACATAGAATCATGTGAGTGAGCATAATGAGCATGTGTGTATGCCGTGTTTTGTGTGCATGCCTATGAGAAACTTATTTCTTTGAAAATATGGATTCTAATTTCTTGTGATCCAACAACATTGGCTCAAATGGAGCCTAAACAATCTACACTCTTCTTCAACATATATATACCATTTCAATATTAGAAGATGTGGAGCATGCAATATGTTTATCAATAAAATGAATCTATAGTAGCATGACAAACATGGGTATCAAAATTATTTTTCAAAGAAAATATTTTCCTTTGAAATTAAATCTAGTTCTTTTGAAATTAAATCAATTTTATTTTTTAAAGAATCATTCTCTTTTAAAATAATTTCAAGTTTTGAAGATAAAACCTCATTTTTCTTCAAAACAATATCAAATCATTTTTATTCTTCAAAATTTTATTTTCCTTTAAAACAAGGTCAAATGGGTTTTGAAGGGTCTCTTTCACTTGAAATCCTCACCAACCCTCTCTGTAAAATCATATCAGTTTAGAAAATAATTTTTTAATTTCTTCTTTTAACTCAAACTTTTCTTTTTCAAAAGTTTGTATTTTCAAGCAAGTTTTCACAAAATAATGAAAGTTCTTTCATTTAAGGCATTGGCATCCATATTGTCATCACCTGAAGAACTAACACTATCATCTAGTTGTATCCGAATATACCTCAAGGGAGTCATTACCTTGGACCATGAAGTAAGCTTGATCGGCCTCTTCTCCACTAGATTCTTTCTCCACATTGTTTGTCGTTTATAACTTGGGAGAGGTCATGTGTTCCACACTGTAAAAGCGGAATCACAATGAGAAACCATACATAGATATCTTTGCTAAGTGTATCTAAGTGTCACTAAGGCTTGTGCATTTGCCTCTATATGCTTGTCATTACCAAGATAAGGTTTCTTGTAGTGGCAAGGTAAATATGCAATCCTAGCGTTTTAAGGTATGCACTCATCCTATACTTCTTTTATCAATGTTGGTAACATCATACATGGGAGGGACCATGAAATCCGAGTGTATAAACAAAATGTGTGCAAATGCAAATCTAGATTAGCAAGCCAAGATCTCACTCCTAGGTGGTTAAGCCTAATATCAGGAGTGTAGGCTCTAATACCAAAATGAAAATACACCTAGAGGGGGTGAATATGTATACTAATAATCTAATGACAAATGATGCATAATTAAAACTCAATTATAAACACACTATGTGTAACCAAAGATTGTAGCCGAATCCCTGTGAAGGACTCTGGACTATCTCCTCGAGATTCTCTAAATAAGAGTTGAGGTTCTATATGAAGCTCTCTTGGTTCAACACAAGTATGGGCACACAAACAATACCAAGCATGTATGAGAAATAAACAATATAAAGCAATGTAAGATATAAGAGAGATAGATAGTGGATCAATATAAACACCAATATATGTTTCAAGGTTCGAGCCATTGCTCTACGTCCCCCGCCTTCACATAGAAAGAATTCCACTACGTCCACACAAGACCTCCCACAAAGGGAACCTCCACTGCGGAATTTATAATTACAAAGTTAGGAGTACACAACTCCTCTCTCTACCACAACCACCTCTATTCAAGAGGCAAGGCACAAAGTCACAATCAATCACCTCTACACAAGAGGGACAAAGCACAAAGCCAAACCACAACCTCAATCATCTCTACACAAGAAGGATAACCACAAACCCAAAGCACAACCACCTCTACACTAGAGGGATAGGCACAAAGCTAAAGAAAGGAAAGATTGCAACTTGGTGATCTAATAAACCAAACACAACTCTTGGTGATCACAATAGACCACAAACAATATTTCTCACAAAAACAAGATCTATAAATAGGATAGAGATGATAGCTCAAGTATGAGAAAAAGGTGTTTGGAAAATCAAAATCACAAACAAAAATACTTAGGAAAAATACTAGATAGAATAGAAATAAAGATCGAAATCAATTTCCCAAATACTCTATTTTCTTTGATTTTCCAACCCTTGAAAATAAATAGAAATAAAACTTGTGGGCACAAAAACTCTTTAGAAAATAGGCAAGATGGCACTAGAAACTTTTTCTCTTGAAACCTAAAACTTTAATTTTCAATGAAATTGTTGTTGTCATATTAATCCATCCTAATGACTCTTATATAGGTTTTAGAAAACAAATTTAGAATAATTTTATCAGGTTTAAAAGGAATAAATTAACTCTTAAAATTCAAATAAAAACACATTTTAAAACATATTAAAATCAGCCTCCAGAAAATTAGCCGTTACTGTTAATCTGCAAACTGTTGGTCAACTTTGAGCACAGTTTGCAGGCCTAAATGTTCAGATTTAGAATAAGTATATCGGAATCATTTGTAAATAGTTAATCATCATTCTACTACAACTTGAATCAACTCAATATCATTTCGATTAGAAAGTTATCAATAAAATACAGTAGGTGTCAAATCAAAACTGTAAACTGTTTTCAGAAAATAATTGAATTCAACTCAATATTTGACATCTTTAACATTTGAATCAGAAAATAATTATTGAATACGAAATTAGCCCTAAAAGTTATATTTGAAATGCACTTAAAACATATTATTTGAATATAAGAATAAAAAGTTATGATAAGAAATCTAAAAGGGTGTCGAGCAAATCAGCAGAACTAAACTGGTTAAAATCCAAAACCCGATATATGCATACTTGAATTCAAAACTTATTAAACTAAAAACCAAACATATTGAAATTGTGTGTGTATGAACTTGACATATCATACTAGTCCTATCTACACAAGATCTAAACACAAACTCAATTTAAACAAACCAAAGTCTTCTTGTAGAACTCTTCTCCAAGCCGACTCGATCCAAACACGATCCAAAAGCTTAACTCTAACTGAGTGCAAGATGTGATCTTAATGCGCGACTTTTTGAAATCTACATGTATTAGCTCCAAACTTCTTTGTTGAAACAAAACCTACTAAGATTTTGATCAATAACTGAAACTATATAAGCACAAGATCATTAGTAAACTAACCTTCATAAGTTAGTCATCATCAAAACTAAGGTGAAAGGCCTCCTGGGCTAACAATAAGCTCAGACGTGAGTTTTCATATCAGCCTTACATTTCAACTCTTGGACGCGAGTCTCATGTGTTAAGACCCGCGTTTGAGCTTCAAGACTCAGTAATTTTTTACTGGTCCTGAATTCCAACTTTGTATTTTTTCTATTTTTGCAAAGAAGTACCCTCCAACTCTCTGGCAAAGAAGCACCAATTTGGGCACATCAGTGGGCCAGACCCCAATGTCATCTTTAGTCTTCGAAAGATCGCGCCCGCATCATAGGACGAACAAGGACCGATAGGCTCGCTTGACTCAAGGTTCTGCATCGACCCTGAGAGAACTTATTTCGAATTACCGGTCGAGTTTCGATGCTCGGCGGCTACTCAGGAAGCCATAGTTCCTCTTCGGGGATCCTATTATGAAAATGATAAGGTTTTTGTTCAATGGACACTACAAATGGATTCGTTAAATCAGAGAGCTTCGCTTCTTCCTCCCCAACATAGAGCGGATGTTTCCATTATCGTACCTGCAATCCATGTCTCTTCACCGTTATATGGACGGGGACCTGGTCAAGGCAAGTTGAGTGTTACGGTTGGGAGGATCTCTAATCGTGTATCTTTTACTATCAGGCGTAGTAGTGAGATCCTCGAGCTACTCCCAGGCTCAATGAAGCAGAAGTTCCCAATAGGCGAAACTCCTAAGAAAGCTGCAACCTTTATCAGTAGGTTCACGGAGGTTAAGGGCAAATTCTCCCAGTCTGACTTCTGGACGCCAGGTTGGGTGCACTTGACGAAAACCACTTGGTGGGCGAAGATGGTCGGCTTCGTCCTCAAGAAGTTGGAGGAACGACTTCTCCAGTGCCGGTTGTATCACGCAATCAGGGCTGTGCGTTACGGGATCACTCTGAGCTATTATCACTTCTTCGTAATGCTTGAGAAGTATCACCCGGACACCTGCACATTTTTCCCTAGTAGGAAAGATGGGATATTCTTTGGATGAGATGTTCGAAGTTTCGGGGCTATCCATGAGGGCCTGCCTTACGAGGAGCACATCCCTAGTACTGAAGAATTGGATCTATTGAAGAAGGATGCTCCGCAAGTGTATGAGACCTACAAGGAGGTCTTGTGTCACTTACATATCTACGCTCAAATGAAGGGGCTGAGGGCTGGCGGAGTCAAGCAGATGTCATGGGGCAACTACCTCTTTGAGGGTTTGAAGGAGAAATTAGGTTCAGTAACTCGGCTGGCGGCCAGCACCGACACTGAGATTGCAGAGAGTATCTCTGAGTCGGTGACCTCGTACATAACAGAGTCGAACGAAGATACCATTAGTCTGATACTGTTTTTGACAGTTTTCACCACCAGGCAAAGACTTCCATCTTAAATAGGGCCCTACTAGCGAGGGCCTTAATGTTGTGGCTGAAGAGTGTGTTGTGGCCATACTACCTCATGAGGCTATTATCGCCAATGTAGTTTATCTGACTGTCCTTCTCACCCACGGTCGGTCTTTCAGTCTACTCTCTGCCATGGTAGGTTGCTCTAGAGCAGACTCTGAGTGTTGTGTCAAACTTCTACAATGTGCTCGTTGAAGAAGATGAAGAGGGAAACATCATCGTCAGCCCGGATGGTGAATCAAAGGTGAAGACACCAAATCCACATGTAGAATTGCCCTACACATCATGGCATGGTACATTATGTACTGCCTATCTTTGATATCAGTAGTGCAATGGTCAAGGATTCTATGTTGCTCGTCCGGCGATTGGAACTCTCGAATTGGCAGGTTGGTACATGCTAATGATCGAGCAAATTCTTCAGAGCAGCATGAACTACCAATTGGTGAGGTGTTTCCCCCGATTTCCCATAAGCATACGGGGAACGATTTTTCGACCGTCCTAGTGCTGATGGATTCACCACCCTTTAGCTGGCATTTTCTTATGGCTGATTAATATTCGCCCCAGGTACCTGGTCTTCTGGCGAGGGAATGTCTGCACAATTAAACCCTATCCGTCGAGCCGGTTTGCCCGACAATTCGGGTATGATCAACTCTATATAAGTAACCAGAATTCAGGCCTTTGTTCAGAGGCAAGCTGTACGAAAGGGCGTGGGCGTGAGGCGAGATTCAACCTTCCACAGAAGATACTGAGCTCCTACGCCACCTTGGATTCTGCGCATGGTATGTTATAGTAGACTCAATCTCTGGGTATAATATGAACAATACCTGCATCAGGCGGATCGAGGCTATGTTCCAAGTCAGGAAGGGCTCCAAGAACACCCATTTGAAGGGGATGGACGAATTTCTTCTGGCTGAGATCGAGGCTGGTCAGACGGAAGATGCCGAGCATGGAGAGGAGCCTGTTGAAGAACCCTATCAAAATGCTCGCGAGGCAAGAATGCGAAGCGTACTCGATCCCAGTCCACTGAGATTGGTTCGAGTGCGAAAAGGATACGTCGAGAGCCTAAAGTTGTTCTTTCAAAGGAGACTTCAACATCTGGGGTGGAGCCAGAACTATCTCATGTCGACTGTAAGGAAAATGAGGATGCTAGCGTCCAATTACATCTAAGGAGTCATCGAACCAGAGGTCCTGCGGTGGCTGCCATCGAGGAGGTACCAGAGGAAGGGCGGGTGACTGGGGCGAACCTATACCAATATCGGCGACCATTGGAACTATTCACTCGACTTCTTCCCAGGGTCAAGAAGAAAGCTGACCCGAAGGACATTCAGCCAAGCTCCCCAGTTGAGATGATGCCATCTATGAGGATGCCAGAGCAGAGTCCACTAGTGGAATCGTGATGGTTAGACCTCTGATAGCTGAGGTAGTGTGTACTCAAGCTTCACCTTCTTCTTTGAGTGAGGAGATAGATTACTTGGGGAGCGATGACTGGGACAACATGCATTCTGCTCCTGGTAGTAGTAAGTTTCTCACACTTAGCTGTCCAGAAGATGGAGGTCATCTCCGTAGAAGGTAATCTCTGACTTCATTGTACCTTCCTTTACAGTTTGTATAGACATGTTTCTGATAGTTTTCTTTCTTGATACTTCTTTAGAAACTCGGGTGGGTAATTCTAACAAGGTGACTACTTGTACTGTCGACATTGCTCAGCCTGAACCAAACACTACCTTGACCAATACGGAGGGGCTTATTACCTGTGTTGTTATGGTGATCGTCTTCTCCGCCTGAAGGCTTTCAAGTCGCTGGGGAGACTGCTGCTGTCGTTGTCGAGGATACTTCTAGCATTGATGACATGATCGAGGAACTGTCTCAGGATGTAGGCTTAGAGGTTCCTATGATCGAAGCTGGAGAGGTTTCCATAAGTGCTGAGGACATGGCGAAGGGACCATCCCAGCCCGAGGATTCCAACAAAAAAGTCTCATCCCGCTCTTCAACCAGGTTAGATACAACAAAAGTCTTATTCACAACTCTGGTTCTTCAAGTTGTTGCTAGCACTATTGCAGTGGTTACAGGAGACCCTGGTGGCTCAAACAACGCTCCGATCGTGAGCACCGGTGTAGAGGAGGGCTCTGTTGCAGCCTCGATAGAGGAGACCTTGGTGGTCCATCCTACACGAAGTTGCCACTACTTAGGATGTTATTCGCACTTCAATATCTGAACCTCCTGTGGTAACTTTGGGGATGAAGGAGATTCTAGTACAGCTTGCATCTACACTCATAGGAGTGACAAGTACGTCTTCTTCGACCTTTGAAAGCGTACCTACTACAATTGTGGAGACATGGTCGATGAGCACGCCAGCCAAGCCTGCACCGGTAGTGGACATCTGGAAGATCTGATCTTTCATATAATTGACCAGTTCTTCCTCATGATGATATACTGCACTGAACTAGTACTTTTTGGATGTACCCCTTTTGAGTTCATGGGGCCACTACTTGAGAATCACGTTGAGAAATCTAAAAAATCAGGGGTTCCGATCGAGCTAAGGTGTATCAGGCGCGTGTGGAGTAGCTGAGATCTTACGCAGCAGACTTGCAGAATCTCAAAGGTGCTAACTTAGTTGAGACTACTCAACTAATCTTAAGTAAACTCTGCACTGAACAGAAACATCTCTTCGAAGACGCTGAAAATGAGACTATCGAGCGAACCCATCGTCTGGATAGCAATAGGGTTAGCTATCAAGGCTTATCTGATGATCTTCAGAAGTCGGAGTTTAACATCAAGAGTGCGGAGCTAGTGATAGCTAGTGCTTGGGGAGCCATTACTAGAGCATAACCTAGCTCGAAGATAATGAGCAAATTCTGGCATCAGAAAGAAGATAGAGAATTTGAGGCCACCAGATATAAGGTGAATCAAGAGCTGGCTGCTGAGTCTTCTGAATTAGAAACCCTCTGGGCCAACTTGTCTCCAAGAAGCTCTTAACTGAAGAAGAGTTACGGGATAGGCCATGGCTCAGGTCGAAGAGACTCGCCAGAGGGACATCCAAAAGCTTATAAAGCAGATAAAGTTTTCCCGCTGAGTGAGATTAACTTTTTCTTTTTGAAACACTTGTATCCTTTTTTTTGAAAATAAAAGACAAAGTGTTTGTATCACTCTTACTTTTTTTATTAGAATAAAAGTGATGATTCTTCTTTTAGCATCATACCGATTTTCTATGTTATTATAAAACTAGACTGAATAAAGCGAAGAATTTTTTTGTCATAGGTGTGGTATTAACTTAGCAAATAAATAATCAAATGATTTCACTGAAGAAGTTAAATAGAAAAAGGTGTAGTTTTAACCAAAGATCTCGTTTTCGTTAAGAAAATTGAGAGAAATTACTGTCAGAGGTGTGATGTTAACTTGACTGGAGAATTTGCTAGAGTTAATATTAACTTGAAAAGCGAACGTCTCGTTCTCATGAAAAAAAATAAGAAAATTATTGTTAGAGAATTAGTATTGAACTTAGCAGTGAGAGGTGCTCGAGGTATGCTATTAACTTAGCACCAAAAGATCTCATTTTTACTGAAAAATTGAGAAGATTACTGTTAGAAGTGTATTATTGAATTAACAGTGAGATGTGCTAGAGGTATGATATTAACTTAGCACCAACATGTCTTATTTTCCTGAGAAAATTGAGAAAATTACTATTAGAGGTATAGTATTGAACTTAATAGTGAGATGTGCTAGAGGTGTGATATTAATGTAGCACCAAAAGGTTTCATTTTCACTGAGAAAATTGAAAAGATTATTGTTAGAGATGTAGTATTAAACTAAACAGTGAGATGTACTAGAAGTGTCACGCCTCGCTTCCAAAACACGGAGTATGGGTACGTGACAATGGCCAGCAGATACTCAAGGAAATCTCTTCCGTGAATACCTTACACTGTTGTAAATGAGCCAAATTTATGCACACATATGCAAAAGACAACCAGAAGTTTTATTTTCACATAAAAGACATACATATACAATAGTCTTTGTCTGGATACAAGTTTAAAACATAACAAAGCAAAAATAAAAGTAGATACAATTTTGGCATCGGGACATCATAACAAGACAAAAAGCCAAAATACATAAGATAAAAAACTTCAGATTCACGCCGATAGTCTTCTTAGGTTCCTTCAAACAATGGCTCGTAGTCTCCTCAAACTCTGATGCTGAAAGATCGAGGTCCATCAGAAGAGAACCAGCAAGTGCACACACGAGAAGAGAAAATAATAATATGAAAATATGAAAGTAAAGGGGTAATATAAGTAGAGCACTGGAATGAATGAATAATGAATCTAACGGTAATATAAACTGACAAGTAAGATACCAGTGAGAGTAACAGAACACTAGATCATGTGAAATAAGATCATGTATTTATACTATGACATGTATATAATGAACTTGAAGCACCCTAGATGACTAATGTTATATATCATAATCATCAGGTCACAAGAACACAAGATCACAAGTTAAAAACAATATGACAAGTTTAGGAACATCATGTAGTCAAGATTATTCATGTCACAAATGATAATTCTAAGTCTAGTATATTTTATTATCCTAACTAATGCAGCCATCCTGTATGCCCCATTTCATAGGACAACTACATATTAAACAAGTGATGTGTTAGTGGATCCTGATAGCAGGAGAGAAACAGTTCACTGTACTCAGGTATCATATAACATGTAATAACAGGAGAGTGCATAAATAACAAGATCACGTGTGGCATCCAAACCCACAAGGGGTCGCCTTCCAAGCATACCTCCTTGAATTTTTCCTGCTACAGTCTCCCCCATAACCGCGATTTGGTTAATTTTATTAATCAAAGTAAGTGCAAGATAATGTGTGACTCAGCGTGACAGGATTAGGGATCAGTATCAAGAGTATCAGTGTCAATAGTAATTATAGTATATCAAAATTTCAGAAAATAGAAAATTGTGACAACATCGAGTGACAAATGCATAATAGTATAAGTGATGCCAGTTTTTAGGATGTAGCCATAAAAATAGTTATCTTGACATAGGGTGATGTCAACTTACTTGTATAATATTTACTAATTTATAGTTATACTTGAATGATCATTTATGTAACAAACATCCTACGCATGCATGCCTTGCGATACACATGATCAGGGAAAGATATGAAAATTGAGATTTTCAAAAGAATTTATAAACTAACAAAGGAACATAGAGGAGGGAGAATATGTGTACTTGCCTGATGTCGTTGGAATCTGAATTTTCGTAACTGCAATCGGGTCTGGGTAAAATTCGCGGCCTAAATATTACGTGAATTAATTAGAGACTTGACATATTCCTATTCAGTGATAAGTTAAATGAGAATATAATTTTTACTATTTATTATAATTTTGGTTGTTTAATATTTTAAATAATTCAATTTCTAAATTTTTAAACCATTTAAAAATATAATTTCATGATGAAATATGTGCATAAACTAATAAATTGTGTATAATATTTTATATTTTACTGTGTTATGAATTTTATATTTTTTGTGATATTTAGAAATTTATTGGCAATTTTTAAATAAATGATCATTAAATAAAAATTACAAAGAATATTTAATTTCATGTTATTCTAAGTAATATTACATTCAAAATAATATTACAGAATCCAAAATTTAGTTTGTGATTTTCTTTAAAGTTTCTAGAATGTTTTGAGTTTATTTCATTTTTTTGAATTAAAATAAACCTAAAATCAATAAAAATCAATAAAAGAATTAACGGGTCTGTTTGCTACTGTAATGGGTCTGCTACAGTAATGGGTTTGAGTCTGGTTATACTACAATAAAATTCTATAGTAAATTTTCTACATTTTTATTTATATTATATATTTTTTTTTTTCCTTTTTCTTTCTTTTCCTTTTTCATTTTTTTTTATATTGGGCCGGGTTCGGATCTATAAACCCAGGTCTGTAAAATAGACCCAGGCTAGGTCTGTGCTGGGTACAGACCAGTCAGGTTGGGTCCGACCAAGCCACCCTAATTTGGCTGGACCTAGCTCGACCAGGTCCAGGCAGACTGGTCTGGCCCATGCTTGGCCGAGTGCACTGTGCTGTGCACAGTGCACAACACAATGCTCCTCTTTCTTTTTTGTCTCATCAAATAAAATTAATAAAAATTCTAAAAATTCATGATAAATACAGGGCACATCTTAGGTGTTCTATATTAGTTTATTGGGATTTTAGCATAAGCTTTTCATGGTGAAATTAAAGCTAAATTTAATGCGTACTACGTGCACGATGAAATTCCACAACGACCTAAATTCTAAAAAAATGCAAAATAAATTACTTGGATGCTTTCCTTCAGTCTGAATGTTCTTCTCCTTGACCAACACTTTAAAGATTCGGGAGAGAAAGAGAGAGTGTAGTGAGAAAGGGAGAGAAGTTTAGATTTTGCAAATGACTTGAGATGGTGATTTATAGGCACCACACAGACCCCTAAGCCACACTGAGAGTTAGGCTATGTCGAAAGGGTAGTGGTTCAGTTTGAGTGAGTTAGAATGAGGGGAAGAAAGTGTGGGAGAAATTAGAGAGAGTCCGGAAAGTTAGAGAAGATGGGAAAAAAAGAGGAAGGTTTAAAATAGGTGGGCTTAGGCCTCTATACCACACGCCAATGTGGCAACATGGTTAACTAACTACATTCTTTCCTAGCCAACCTAATGGTTGTAAATAAATTCCGGATTTTATTTTTATTTATTTATTTATATTTTGCCTTTTCTTAACTTAATTAAATTCCTATTTATTCAAAAAAATTTCTAAAAATTTTAAAATAGCAAATATTTATTTAAACATTACTGAAAATCAGATTCATGAAATTCATCCCTGATTGCAAGTTAAAAATTCAGAAGTCGTATAGCGGTACAGATGGGTCACGAATTTCGAGAATCTTCAATTAATTTAGACAAATTTTGAAAAAATCAAGAAAATCTGAAATATTAGAAAATTTATTATAGTTAAAATAGACTTGTTTAGACCACCAGAATAGGTATTTATACCATACCGACCTCCAGTGGAAATACCGGTGATTAGAACGAATGTTACAATCCAACCCACCTAATAAAAAAAATTTGTCCTCGAAATTCAAAAGTAAATAAGGAGAAGAGTATTCTAAGTTATAAGATAATGAATAGATAGCTAGAGGTGAAATAAGTTAGCTGAGAAGAGATGAGAATATTTAGCCCTGATCTCATCTTCCCGTTCTCAGGTGAAATCCCCAGAAGAGTTTGGATCTTAAGATATCAGTACCAGAGGAATGGTCTTGTTCTTCAGAACCTTCTCCTTCTTGTTGATGAAGCGGATTGGCTGAGCCTCATAGGATAGATCGCGGCTCAGGCTTATATCTAAATAGTCCAGAATATGTTGGTCGTTCTAGACATACTTCCTTAATTGAGAGTGATAGAGTTAGTACCTGCACACAAAATATAGTATTTCAGATTTTAAAATTAAAGAATGCAAGTTACTCAATTCTACCGCAATAGCAAGTGGCTATGCGGGTCGTGATCCACAAGGAGGGACTAGCGATGGAAGTTTTATTTAGCAAGTTCTCTTTTAGGCTACAAAATATGGTTAAAGTTCTTCTTTAGTTCTTTAAAAGAAAAAGAAAAATTAGGTTAAAGTGAGTTAGGAAGAAGATGGTAGATTAAGAAGATGAAAAAATTAGAAATGATATGTACAAAGAAATGAAAAAGGAATGATAAAAGAAGTGGTCTATTGTGATGTTCTAAACTAAAGAATATAAAGAAAAGAAAGAAACTAAAAGTTACTTACCCCTTTTGTGCTCATATACCTTGAATTCGTAGTTACGACTTACCTTATCTTTGAAGGCGATCAAGCATGGCGTGTAAGATCTTCCCCATTCCCGATCTACACTAAGAATAAAAGGGCAAGCTATATTAGCAAGAGAATAGTTGTTCATCACCATAGGCCATCAAGGGCACTTGTAATGGCGAAGCAGTCTCAAGGCTAACAGATTCACTTGGATTGCAACACATAAGAGGAGAGTAAACGAAAACAAGAGTAAAGAAGAAAAAGTAACTTTGATTCAATTCAAATAACAATGGAAGAAGAGATCACTTACTCCGATGTCACCTGCAGTACAAGTTTGCTCTCATTCCTCCATGAAAGTATCATCTCCTCTCAGTTACATAAAGAAAATGAAAATTACATGAAAGAAAATAAAAACCTAAGTTACAATTATAAATTAGTTTAAGTTCTACTCTCTTCTTGGTCGTCCCTATAAGCTCTGAAAATACCAGTATTTATAGGCAAAAACCCATGTAGGAGAGCGTATGAAGATAGGAGGAGCAAACGCTCCCCCTAACTCCCTAACAAAGCGCGGACCGCGATAATGCCGAGTTTCCGCGGCTTTGCTGTGGCCAGGTGGCCACAGCCAAGGGGTGGAGCGTCCAGGTTTTGGGATATGACTTTATCTTCAGCTGGATTTTTAGTTTTATCTCCGGAATTGTGACGAAACGGCCTTTGATCCTTGGCTTCAACCAATTGATTTGTAGGGATTTATTCTAACTGGTTTTCAACCGATCTGAACCGACCTGATCTGCTCTGATTTACTGAGTTCGAATTAATTCTGATTTAAATCAGAATTTGATGGGCTTTTGGGCTCATTTCTCTTCACTCTCCTTTAGGAATGGGCCTGCAAATAAATTAAACAATAATTAGGAAAAAACATTATTTTATAATAAGTATGAGAATATGTTAATGAATGTGCAATATTAACGACCGATCAGAGAGATGCAGAATACGTCATGAACACCATCCAGTGCTGGAGGTAAGGCTACTCGATATGCTACTTCTTTGACTTGCTCTATGATGTCAAAAGGTCCAATGTATTTGGACTCAGCTTCCACTGTAGCCGAACCTAATGACCCCTCGAGTTGGTGAGATCTTAAGAAATACATGGTCACCTACTGCAAACTCTAAGGGTCTTCTCTTGGCATCGGCCCACTTCTTCTGACAATCTTGAGCGGCTTTCATATGTTCCTTGATCTTGGAACCTTCTCTACTGTTTGCAAAATTAGATCTGGGTCGAGCAGCTTTCTTTCGCCAAAGTCATCCCAGCACATAAGAGATCTGCACTTTCTCCCATAGAGTGCCTCATATGGAGCCATCTGAATACTAGCCTGATAGTTGTTAATGTTGTAGAAGAACTCCACTAAATACAGATGGTCATCCCATTATCCCTTAAAGTCCAGTATACATGCTCTAAGCATATCCTCTAGAATCTGAATGGTTCTTTCTAATTGGCCATCAGTCTGAGGATGGAATGCCATACTGAATTTTAACTTGCTATCTAAGCTCCTCTGAAGAGTACCCCAGAAACGTGACACAAACCTAGTGTCTCTATCTGAAATAATATTAACAGGGACTCCATACAGTCTGACTATGTCTTGTATGTATTTTTTGCCAGTGGTTCTGTGGACTATCTGATTCTGAAAGGTATAAAGTGAGCACTCTTAGTGAGTTGGTCCACGATTACCCATATAGTATTGTTCCCTCTTGGACTCCTAGGCAGCCAACAACAAAGTCTAAGGTGATATTCTCCCACTTCCATTCGGGAATAGGGAGTGGTTGTAGCAGCCCGGCCGTCCTCTGGTGTTTCGCCTTGACTTGTTGGCATACAAGGCAATAAGCTGTGAATCGAGCTCTCTCTCTCTCTCTCTCTCTCTCTCATCCTGTGCCACCAAAAGTGTTGCTTGAGGTCTCTGTACATTTTAGTACTCCTAGGATGTACCGAATAAGGGGAACTGTGAGCTTCAGGGAGCAACTCTCTTCGATCTTTGCCAGATGGTACACAGAGTCTGCTTCCGAACTGAAGCGAACTATATGCATGGATGACTATATCCTGCCTTAGTCTAACTTCCACTTCTTCTCTGATCTTATGTAATTTAGGGTCTTCCTTCTGAACCTCCTTGATCTTCTCGATCAGAGATGGTTGAGTCACCAAGGTCATGAGTCTTTCAATATCTCCAGGTAGAATGATCTCCAAGTCTAGCCTAAGGATCTCTTCCTGCACTCCTTCTGCTGAGTCATCATCATGAAAGAGGGTTTCTTACTGAGAGCATTAGGAACTACATTCACCTTCCTGGGGTAGTATTGCAAATCTAGATCATAGTATTCCATGAGCTCTAGCTATCTCCTCTGGCACATGTTAAGCTCTTTCTGGGTAAAAATGTACTTGAGACTCTTATAATTTATGAATATCTCCGCGCACTCCCCGAAAATATAGTGTCTCCACCTCTTAATAGAGAAGATAACCACCGCCAGTTCCAGATCATGATTTGGGTAATTCCTCTAATGCGACTTCAGTTGTCTTGAAGCGAATTATATCACTCTGCCTCATTGCATCAACACACAGCCCAGGCCGCACCCAGAAGCATCTCTATGTATCATCATCCCCCCAGATCCATTTGGAATTGCTAGAACTGGTGTTGTTGTCAATCAATCCTTTAGTTCCTCGAATGGTAACTGGCATTCCTCAGTTCACCGATACTTCACTTCCTTTCTAGTAAGCTTTGTTAGAGGCTCGACGATCCTGGACAAATTTTGGACAAACCGACAAACTTCTCACTTTTGTGATAGATTTAGGGATTGGCCAATCTCTAATAGCTTCTACTTTGGCTGGATCCACCGAGATGCCATCCCCAGATATGATATGCCCAAGAAATGAGACAAGCTCTAAGCCAAAAAGCATTTACTAAGCTTTGCATATAACTTCTCTTGTCTTATATTTTGCATGACAATCCTCAAGTGCTCATTGTGCTCCTATTTGGTCTTAGAATAGATCTGGATATCATCAATGAAGACCATGACAAATTGATCTAAGTATGGAGCAAAGACGCGATTCATCAAGTCTATGAATACCGCAAGAAGCATTGGTGACTCCGAATGGCATAACAAGGAACTCGAAATGTCTATATCGCGTCTGAAAAGAAATCTTAGATACATCCTTATCTTTCACCAGTACTTGGTGATAACCAGAACGGAGATGTAGCTTAGAGAATACTGTGGCTCCCCCCAGTTGATCAAAGAGATCATCAATCCAAGGTAAGGGATATTTATTTTTGACTGTGACGTGGTTCAGCTCCCGGTAGTCAATGCATAGTCGCTGGATAACATCCTTCTTCTTGACTAAAAGGACTAGATTGTCCCAGGGTGAAGCACTTAGTCAGATTAACCCCTTATCGAGTAATCCTTGAATCTACTTCTTCAGTTCCGCTAGTTCTATCGAAGCCATGCGGTACGACGCCTTGGAAATAGGGGCTATTCTAGGCAAGATTTCGATACTAAATTTAATCTCTCGAACAAGGGGGTAGTCCAAGGAGATCCTCAGGAAAGATGTCAAGAAATTCACATACCACCTCAGATATATTAACCTGCTCCTTAGAGTTCAAGGACTCTAGCACTCCCTTCACTTGCCTCTTCTTGAATTAAGCTTACTCCAGAGTTACATCCCCAGCATGGAATTTAAAATCTGGATGACTGGGGACCCGAAAAATAACTTTCTTCTTCCTACAGTCAATGAGAGCATAGGAAGTACCCAACCAGTCCATGCCCAAAACAACATCAAACCCAGAGTCGTTTATGACTATCAGGTCAGCTAAAAACTCTCTACCACATATCACTATAAGGGACTTCCTACATTTCTTAGAACAGACAACTATTCCGTCTCCCATGGCTATGTTCCAGGGATTAACCATATCATCACAAGAAATGTGGTGTCGAGTAATAAAGTTTGCAGAAATAAAAGAATGGGTAGCCGTGGAATCGAAGAGAACATGTGCAGGAATAGATTGTACTAAGATGGTACCTGCGACGACTCTATCAGCCACTTCAGCTTCTCTAAAGTCAGATTGTAGGCCTGGCCCTGCCTCTTCACTGGTCGGCCTTACTGAGGCATCTTTTTCTTGGTTCTAAGGAACATCTCCTACTGGGTTGGAAGTGCAACTAGGGGCTATGCGCGGGTTGGGGCCTGCTGCGATATGGGTCCTCTGGATATGGAATTGTTGGCCTTGGGACAATCAAGGAGCTGATGATTACTAGCCCCGCAGGCCAGGCACTTGTGATTTGCCCGTTACAGTCCTTCTGAGTATAACTAGGCAGATGACAAAAGGTGCAGGCCAACTCCTTCTGAGCTACTATAGGAGCAGGTGTCAGAACCAGGGTAGGCCTCTTAGGTGGTAGGGACCTTACACCGGATCCACCAGGAATATGGGTCATTGGACGTTTCTGGGAGAGCCCTAGAAATCGCCTCCTTTCTGTAAGGTCTGCGCATGCGTCCTAACTGTCTCCAGAACTTGGGTGTAGGTGTTGAGTGGAACAATATGGCTCTGAATGTTGATATCTAGCCCTTGAAGAAATCTCCTGGCAAGGTTTCCTTCTTGTGCCACCATGTATGGCGCAAAGTGACCGAGTCTGGTAAATTTTGCAGCATACTGATCCACCGTACGTCCCCCTTGATTCAAGTTGATGAATTATCGCTCCATCTCTGCTTTGGCAGTCATAGGAAAGAACTTTACTAAGAAGCTCTCATTGAATGTCTTCCAGCTGATGGGTGGAGTCAGCCTTACCATCTCAACAGTCCACGAGATATGGGCGATACCAGTAAGTTGGATGATCACTATACCAACCAAGTCTTCCTCAGGAATTTTTGTGGCATTCATAGTTGCTTCATCTTGATCAGCCACCGTTCCGCCTCTAGTGGCATCTTATTTTCGGAGAAGTTACTTAGGTGCAACCTTCAAAAATCCGAGATGTTTCCAACCTTAGTCGACGTGTGGTCAGAGCTTAACCCCATCAGAGCATTCTCCGCAGTCTTCTGGGACCTCGTCACTCCAGCCAAAAGCTGGCCATTCTGATCCTGCTGCAATTCCAGCATGGATATCAGAGTTTGGAGGATCTCCATGTTCTTTGAGGTTGGGTCGACTTTGGAGGAAGAAGAAATATTTCTGTTTCGAGCCATGAGTGTCTGGAACGGATAGGGAATAGTTTAGAAGGAATTTAAGGCACGAGTTTAGGCTAACGATGTGTATCCAAACAATTATAGATGTCTTATATGTGAACTAATTATCTTTATATGGTGCGGAATTAAAATAAACCTGGTTCTGATACCAATAAAATCATGTCACGCCCCGCTTCCCAAAATACAGAGTACGGATACGTGACGATGGTCAGCAGATACTCACGAAGAGGGAAATCTCTTCCGTGAATACCATACGTTGTAGTAAATGAGCCAAATTCACGCACACATATGAAAAAGACAAGCAGAAGTTTCATTTTCATATAAAGACATACATCCACAATAGTCTTTGTCCGGATATAAGATTTAAAACATAACAAAGCAGAAATAAAAGTAGAAACAATTTGAAACATAACAAGACAAATGCTAAAATATATAAAATAAAAAACTTTAGACTCATGCCTGGTAGTCTTCCTGTGTTCCTTCTAACAGTGGCTCGTCAGTCTCCTCAACTCTGATGCTGAAAAATTAAGGTCCGTCAGAAGCGAACCAGCAAGTACACACACGAGAAGAGAAAATAATAATATAAAAAGTGAAAGTAAAAGGGTAATATAAGTAGAGCACTAGAATGAATGAATAATAAATCTTACGGTAATATAACTGACAAGTAAGATACCAGCGAGAGTAACAGAACACTAGATCATGTGAAATAAGATCATGTATTTATGCTATGACATGTATATAATGAGCATGAAGCACCCTGGATGAGTAATGTTATATATCATAATCACCAGGTCACAAGAACACAAGTTCACAAGTTAAGAACAATATGACAAGTCCAGGAACATCATGTAGTCAAGATTATCCATGTCATAAATGATAATTCTAAGTCTAGTATATTTTATTACCCTAACTAATGCAGCCATCCTGTGCCCCATCTCACAGGACAACTAATATTAAACAAGTGATGCGTTAGTGGATCCTGATAGTAGGGAGAAATAATTCATTATACTCAGGTATCATGTAACATGTAATAACAGGAGCGTGCATAAATAACAAGATCACGTGTGGCATCCAAACTCACAAGGGGCTGCCCTTCTAAGCACACCTCCCTGAATTGCTACAGTCTCCCCTATTAACCGTGGCTTGGTTAATTTATTAATCAATGTAAGTGCAAGATAATGTGTGACTCAGCGTGATAGGATTAGGGATCAGTATCAAGAGTATCAGTATCAAATAGTGATTACAATACATATCAAAATTTTGAAAAAATAGAAACGGTGACAATATCGAGTGATAAAAGCATAATAGTATAAGTGATGCCAGTGTATTAGGATGTAGCCATAAAAATAGATATCATGACATAGGGTGATGTCAACTTACTTGTACAATATTTACTAATTTATAGTTATACTTGAATGATTATTTATGTAACAAACATCCTATGCATGTATGCCTTACGATACACATGATCAGGGAAAGATACAAAATTGAGATTTTCAAAGGAATTTAAAAACTAACAAAGGAACACAGAGGAGGGAGAATATGTGTACTTGTCTGATGTCGTTGGAATCTGAATTTTCGTAACTGCAACCAGGTCTGGTTAAAATTCGCGGCCTAAATATTACGTGAATTAATCAGAGACTTAACATGTTCCTATTCAGTGATAAGTTAAATAAGAATGTAATTTTTACTATTTATTATAATTTTGGTTGGTTAATATTTTCAAATAATACAGTTTTTAATTTTAGCAGACATTTAAAAATATAATTTCATAATAAAATACATGCATAAACTAATAAATTGATGTATAATATTTATATTTTACTGAATTATGAATTTTATATTTTTTGTGATATTTAGAAATTTATTGGCAATTTTTAAATAAATGATCATTAAATAATAATTACAAAGAATATTTAATTTCATGTTATTCTAAGTAATATTACATTCAAAGTAATATTACAGAGTCCCAAATTTAGTTTGTGATTTTTTGTGAATTTTCTGGAATTTTCTGAGTTTATTTCAAAATTTTCTAAATTAAAATAAACCTAAAAATCAATAAAAATCAATAAAAGGCTTAACGAGTCTGTTTGCTACTGTAATAGGTCTATTACTCTAATATGTTTGAGTCTGTGTCTGCTACAGTAAAATGTTACAGTGAATTTTCTACATTTTTTATTATATTTTATTTATTTCTTTCTTTTTCTTTTTCTTTTTTTATATTGGGTCGGGTTCGGTATGTAAAACAAATCCGGGCCTGTAAAACAGACTCAGGCTAGGTCTGTGCTCCCAGTTGGGTCTAGGGCCGACCAGGCCAGCCTGGTCTGGCCAGACCTGGCTCGACCAGGTCCAGACCAGACTGGTCTGGCGCAGGCTTGGCCGAGTGCACTGTGCTGTGCATAGTGCATAACACAGTGCACATCTTTCTTTTTCATCTTCTCAAATAAAATTAATAAAAATCCTAAAAAATCATGATAAATACAAGGCACATCTTAGGTATTCTATATAATTTTATTTGGATTTTAGCATAAGTTTTCATGGTGAAATTAAAGCAAAAATGTAATGTGTATTACGTGTTCGATGAAATGCCACAACAAACTAAATTCTATGAAATACAAAATAAATTACCTTGAATGCTTCCTTCACTCTGAATGTTCTTCTCCTCGACCAGCACTTCAAAGATTCGTGAGAGAAAGAGAGAGTGTAGTGAGAAAGGGAGAGAAGTTTAAGTTTTGCAAATGACTTGAGATGGTGAGAAACCCCTTTTATAGGCACCCCACACACCTCTAAGCCACCCCTGAGAGTCAGGCTACGTGGAAGGAGTAATTAGTTCACTTTGGGTGAGTGAAAATGAGGGGGAGAAAGTGTGGGAGAAGTTAGAGAGAGTGGAGAAAGTTGGAGAAGATGGGAAAAAATGAAGGTTTAAAATAGGTGGGCTTGGGCCTCTATATCACATGTCAATGTGGCAATATGGTTAATTCAGTATATTCTTTCCTAACTCACCAACATTCAAAACCTAGTGGTTGCAAATAAATTTTGGATTTTGTTTTTATTTATTTATTTTATGTTTTGCCTTTACTTAACTTAATTAAATTCTTATTTAAGTTGGAAAAATTCCTAAAAATTCTTAAAAATAGAAAATATTATTTTAAACATTACTAAGAAATCAGATTCATGAAACTCACCCTGATTACAAGTTAAAAATTTGAAAGTCGTATAGCGACACAGATGGGTCACGAATTTCGAGAATCTTCAATTAATTTAGAAATTTTTTGAAAAAATCAAGAAAATTTTGAAATATTAGATAATTTATTAGAGTTAAAGTATACTTAGTTTAGACCATCAGAATAGATATTTGTACCATACAGACTACCAGTGGGAAATACCGGTGACTGGAACTGAGGGTTAGAAGAAGTGTGATATTAACTTATCAGGTATGTGTTTTACAGCTAAAGCAATTTTGATCAGAGGTGTGGTGTTAACTTGACCGTAATTAATTTTGTGATTTGAGCAATGGTTGGTGGACCCGTCATTCTATTGAAGAAAATTGACAAGAAAAATTTGATCCGCAGGGGATATCTTGAAGTTTACTGTCAGAGGTATAATGTTAACATGATAGAAAAAATCTGTAATCATTTCGCCTGGGAAATAAATATATTTTGTGGTCTTACCATTCCATGAAAGGAAATTGGTTAGAAATTTTAGCGAGAGTAAGTGGGATTAGCTCCCTTAGGATTTTTAGCAAACCCTCAGCTATTAATGGATTTGGTATACCTTTACCAATTACCGTTTGAGTTGGTCTAGTCAAGCTATTTTCTTCATCATGATGAGTTGTCAAGGATTTTTCATTGGGCTTAAAAGTCAACCTTTTACTCTATCCTTAGCCGTCGAAAGCGTTGGACTATTGTGTCACTTGAAGTAAACTATTTCATGACCTCTAAAAATCTCATTGGGGATTAAATAAGTCAGTTTAAAATTTCGTGAGGATTTTATCCAGAGATTAATGGTTCCTCGTGGAGTCCTCTCTCTTCCTCATTCGGTCGCCACATTTTGATATGAATGCGGAAACACTGGAAAGGTTTTACAAAGATGCATCACAAATCTTCTTTAATGAGTTCGGCTTGATAAGCCATTAGATAACTAATTTCATCCACCATAGGAGTCGATCGATCACATCTTGATATGAATGTGGAAACACTGAAAAAATTCTGCAAAGATGCATCATGAGCCTTCTTCAATGAGTTTGGTTTGATAAGCCACCAGATAAACTCATTCAATCAATTCATCTGACTATTTGGATGCCTTAACATTGAATCTAGTTTTGATCAATCGAACAGGAGAAGGGAGACATGCTACCATTACATATGAAAAAGTCAGGCTAGATAAGCCATCCTTCTAGATCAAGATGAATAATCAGGAAGAAGAGTGCCTAAAACTGTTACTTAGGCATGCTCGATTTCAAAATATGACCTATTCTTTTAAATTGTAGGTAGGTGCTAGTTTATGTACTAGAGAAGAGTGACAGGGCTAAAAACTGGCATTTTGCCTTTTTCTTTTCTTCAATGTTTACATCATGCATCATTGGACATTGATGTTTGATCGGCTCGATCTCAACTAATAGTGATATAATCCATTGAGTGGGGAAGCATTTCTTTTTCACTCTTTCAAACATCTTGGATTCCAAACCCTAATCCATCTGACTAATCAGGGTGAACTTCGATCAGAGGTGTGGTGTTAACTTGATCATGAGAAGAGTGACAAGGCTAAAATCGGTTCCAACTTTGTCATTTCTTCAATGTTGACATCATACATCATAATATCACCAATATTCAGTCAGCTCAGGGTCGTTCGACCATGATATGATCCATTAAATGAATAAGCTCTTCTTTGACGCTCTTCCAAGCATCTTGGATCTCATTAGAGCTTTCAACTTTTTCATTTCTTCAAATGTTGACATCATGCATAATGTCACCAATGTTCGATCGGCTCGGGATCGATCGACTGTGATGTGATCCATTGAATGAGGAAGCTCTTCTTTGGTGCTCTCCCAAACATCTTGGATCTTAAATCCTAATCCATCTGATTGATCAGGATGAATCTACAATCAGAGGTATAGTGTTAACTTGATCATGAGAAGAGTGACAAGACTAAAACTAGAGTTTCCAACTTTGTTATTTCTTTAAATGTTACATCATACATCATAATGTCACTAATGTTCGGTCGGCTCGAAGTCGATTGGCTGTGATCTGATCTATTGGATGACGAAGCTCTTCTACGATGCTATCTCAGGCATCTTGGATCTCAAACCCTAATCCATCTGAATGATCAGGGTGAATACTCGATCAGAGATGTAGTGTTAACTTGATCAGGGAAAGTACTTCTTTGACCAGAGATGTGATATTGAGCATAATCAGGGATAGTACTTCTCTAGAAGTTTCTCGTTGATTATCATCATGAGCATGTCGCCATTTGAATTTGTAAGGCTGTAAGCTCCATTTGAGTAGATCATCTCTACGACATAGGGTCTTTCCCACTTAGACTGGAATTTGTCTTTAGTCTTGTGTGTCATGACCATGGGTCATTTGACAGTTAAGATAAGATCGCCTTTCTTGAAAATCTGTTCCTTAACTTTCTTATTAAAGGTTTTTGTGATTCGAGCTTGGTAGAGCTCAATTTATTGTTGAGCTTGGAGTCATTTATCATCCAAAACTTCCAATTCTTGGAGACACAGTCGAAGCTTATCCTCGTGTGTCATCTCTATTGCCAAGACAATGCATAGAGATGGAATTTGAATCTCCAATGGTAGTACGGCTTTACATTCATACACCAAGGAGAATGGAGTGGCCTTTGTTGGGGTTCTCACCGTTGTACGGTAACCCAGAGACATTCACCCAATTTCTTGTCCCAGTCGCATGGACTTTTTGAGATGAACTTCTAGAGAAGTTTGCCGATGGTCTTGTTGAAGACTTCTGCAAGTCCGTTGGCAGCTGAGTAGTATGCCGTTAAAGACACACTTTGGATTCTAAATTTATTACAGAATCTCTGAAATAACCTGGCTGACGAATTGAGGCCCATTATTGTGGATGATTCATTATGGCACACCAAAGCGGTATAGGACGTGATGCTTGATGAACTTGATCACGTCGGATATCTTCACTTCCTTTAGGGGATAGCTTCTTCTTATTTTGAGAAGTAATCGATTATTACTAGAATAAACCAGGTCTGATGATGTCTATTCCTGACATCTCGAATGGCCATGAGGAAGATGTTAGATGAAGATTACCAGGTGCTTGATGGATGAAGTCACTATAGATCTGACAAGCATCACACCGTTTGGCGTAAGCGATAGCATCAGGAATCATCTTCAGCCAATAATAGCCAAGTCTTTGTAGTCGGTCCCCAAATTTGGGTCTGGGTTGGTGAGCTCCGTACATACTGTCATGAGCTTCCCTGAGGGCTTCCTGTGCCTCTTTGTGTAAAAGACAGTGGAGTAAGATTCCATCATGCGACCAACAATATAATGTTCGTGTGATCACATTGTAGTAGAATCAAGGCTCTTTTCTTTTAATTGCAGCCGCCTCCTTTGGATTGTCTGACTGTATGTTGTATAAGATGAAATCGATGAATGAGAATCGCCAATCCCTGAGTTCTAGGTCCGTTGATGTTTCGAGAACCTCTTTAACTTGAAGGTCTTCTCTCAGAGTTTTACTGTTTTCAAGGGCATATTTCAAACAGTACAAGTCACAGCTGTGGATAAGTACGCTTTCTGTTGCTCTGGCTGAGAGGGTTAGTGAAGTAGCAAGTGATGCCAATGCATCAATATGCGTATTCCATTGCCGAGGTACATGATCGATGTAGAAGCTCTTGAACTTCTCAGCCATCTTAATATTCGCATTGTAGTAGGATATTAAGTCTTCATGTCAGACTTCATACTACCCATGGTCCTGGTTGACGAGGAGTTTGGAGTCACCTTATGCTTCGAGATACTTGATACCGATCTCTTCAGCAAGTTGCATTCCTACCAATAGAGCATTGTATTCTACTATATTATTGGAGCGCGGCTTAGTTAAAGAGAATGCACGGGGAATCATATAGTTATGTGGGGATACTACTACTACCCCCACTCCTGCTATGATATTTCCTCTTGGACCCATTGTTGACGCATCGTCGAAGAATAAATGTCATAGTTCTTCTGCCGATTATGCGTGGGTCGCACAAACTTCAATGATTTCATCTGAGAGATCGTCATAAAGTTTTGAGTTTCCTGAGACTGGATGACTGACCAGGAAATTTGCCACAGATTGTCTTTTGACTACCTTCTGCAGCATGAATTACATCTCGTATTGTAAGAACAATATGGCACATTTTGCTAATATACAATTTAGTAAAGATGATCTCTTCATAAGTAATCGCAGGGGATTAACTCTAAAAATGTCGTGAATGTGTTGCCACACAAGGTAGTGTCATCTTCTGGATGGCGATAACCAAGGCTAAGCATTCCTTTTTGACTATGTTGTAACGATGTTCCGCCCCAATCATTGTTCTACTTAAGTAATAGATTGTCTATTCATGACCTTGATCATTGTTCTGAGCTAGCAAAGCTCCTAAGGAATGATTCATAGCTCAACATATAACATGAAGGGTTTTCCTGATACTGAAGCTACCAAGATAGGTGAATGCATGAGATATTGCTTGATTTTCTCGAACTCTTCTTTGCAAGCACTGTCCCAAATAAATGAGACTCCCTTCTTTATCAGCTTGGTGAAGGGTTGAAAATGTCCAGAGAGATTTGATATGAACCTCTGGATGTAAGCCAGTTATCCTTATAATCCTCTGTGTTCTTTGAGATTCCTCAGAGGCTGCATCTCCTGGATGGTGCAGACTTTCTCAGGGTTGAGGTCGATTCTTTGGATGTTACAACAAATCCATAGAATTTACCACTTGCCACCCCAGGAAGGACTTGGTTGGGTTCATCTTCAATTGGTGAGCCGCATGATATCAAATACTTTATTCAGATCTATAAGATGATTGCTTTTGTCATGACTCTTGACAGCAATATCTGTAAGTACACCTAGAGGGGGGTGAATAGGTGTACGGCTAATCTAATGAATAAAATGCGAAAATTAAAACTTAATTCCAACACACTTAATGTAACCAACGAGTGTAGCCGAATTCTCGGTTAAGAGCTCTGGACTAACTCCTCTTGATTCCTCTGAATAAGAGTTGAGGTGCTATATGAAGCTCTCGTGGTTAAATACAAGTGAGGTACACACAAATAACACAAGCATATATATGATATGGCAATATGAATAGATGCACAAAGTAATAGAGAGAGTAAAGAGAAAGTGGATCAATCGCTAACACACAGATATGTTTCGAGGTTCGAGCATACAGCTTTACGTCCCCGCCTTCACACAGAAGGATTTCTACTAACTTGTCCGCACAGGACTCCCACACAGGGAACCTCCACTGAGGATTTGGGACAAATACAATCGGGAGTACACAACTCCTCTCTCAACCAATACAACCTCTCACAGAGGCAAGGCACAACCAACAAAAAACCACCTCACACAAGAGGGGTAGGCACTTAGCCAATACAAATCAATCACCTCACACTTGAGGGATTCCAACACAAGCTCCACCTCTCACTAGAGGGAGCTAAACAAAATCTCCACCTCTCACTAGAGGGAGCGAACCATAACTTCCACAATCACCTTACAATAGAGGGATACCAAATCAATCTCCTCTCACTAGAGGGATTTCACAATAAAGGAAGTTAACAACTTGGTGGTCTATCTCAACCACAAACCAAGTTTCCTACAAAGATAAAAAAATCCTATATATAGGATAGCAAGATAGCTCAAGTGTGGAAAACAAAGAGTTTGAAAATCAAAAACTCAAAGAAAAACTCTAGGGAAAACTCTAGATAGAATTGAAAATGAAGATCAAACCAATTCTCAAAAATTTTCTTTTCAATGATTTTCCAACCCTTCTAAAAACAAGATAAAGATCAAATCTTTAAAACTCTAAAATTCTTTTGAAACTTGTAATAAAACACTTGCAAATGTGAAAATTTTCTCTCTTTAAAATTCTTTACAAAACAGCCAAGAGATGGGGTATATAAAGGCCCCAATCAGAATCTGTCCGTTGGCAGCAGGAAAGGTCTGTTTTGACCTTCCGGTCGACCGGCCGGTCGACCGGCCAACGGTCAAAAATATGACCGTTGAGCCTGCCGGTCGACCGCGCGGTCGACAGTGCCAAATCCAGAGAGCAGTTGCTCTCTGGCCGGTCGACCGCTCGGTCGACCGTGCCAAACCTTACGGTCGACCGTCCGGTCGACCGCCCCCACCCGAGAGTGGGGCACGTTCTTATGCACGTCGGTCGACCAGTCCGGTCGACCGACTCTGGGTCCGTCGACCGGTCCGGTCGACCGCCAGAGCCTGACAGGGCTGATTATAGGATTTAAAACTTGGGTTTTTATTATCCAATTAAATCTCATAAAATATCTAAAAATCCACAAAAATAAGTTCTTATATTATATTTGAAATACAAACATGTGTGAAAAAATTCAACATATATTTCAATTTATTTGAAGCATTTTTGTGTCTTAGAAATTTTGCTGAAAACCAAACTCGTATTTTTCAAAACTTAGATTTTGAAATAGAAAAAAACGTTTTGTCCAAAACTCATCCAAATAAAAAACATGATATAGAAACAATATTTAAGCATGTAGTATATGGATAGAATCCAATGTACATGAAATATATATATCACTGTTTTTATATTAAATCCGAAAAAAAGTTTTGTTTAAAATACCAAAACTCCAAACTCATGAAATAGACTATCAAACTAAGTTTGTTTAAATAGTTGAAGCATAGATGTATATAGAACAAATCTAATATACATTAACCATGTAAACTTGTTGATTCTATCTATTCATGAAAACCAAGATCGGTTAAACTAAAAACCGAAAACCAAAACATGAAACTTTAAACAAGTGTGTGTGTTGTAAACTTAAGCATATCACACTATCTAATCTTTAACAATGGATCTAAACTATAAATTAAATACTGTACCGAAGTCTTCTTGTAGAGCGCCGTCTCCAAGTCGACTCGATCCAAACGTGATCCATCGAGCTTGACCCAACCGAGTGCTAGATATGAACTTTGACGCTCGGGCTCTTGAATCACCATGTGAAAGCTCTAAAACACCTTTGTTGAAGTTATCACCTACTAATATCTTGGTTAAGTATCTGAAACTAAACATCACAAGATTATTAGTAAACTATAACTACATGAGTTAATCATCATCAAAACTAGAGTGGAAGGCCTCTGGGCCAACAATCTCCCCCTTTTTGATGATGACAAAACTCATGGAGTTATATATGCATGGATTAAAGTTAAGCTTCAAAGAAGCTCTCCCTTAACTCATGCATAACAATAAACAATAATATATGCAATGAATACTAAACATGAATATACATCAACATGCATAAAACAATGAAATAAACATGCTCTTGATACCAAACTTTTAAAATAAATTCCTTTTCCTTTTTAAAATAAACATGTTCTTTAATTGCTCTTGATACCAATAAAAAATTTCAATATGAAAACTTTATCAATAAAAGTAACATAAAAACTCTTGATACCAATCAATAAAAAAAATTCTTGATACCAATTGGAAGATAATCAATAAAAGCTTTTGATACCAACAATAAAAAAATATCAATATGAAATAAAATATCAATATGAAAAAACTTTGATATAAACTTACAAATAAACAATAAACATACATATAATCTCAAATACTTCTCCCCTTTTTGTCAATCATCAACAAAGGGGTCAAAGGAAACAATAAAACTATGTTATCCCCTTTTTGTCTTAAACAAAAAAATATCAATAAGGGGTGAAATCAAAACAAAACATTATGATACCAATTGAAAAAATATATCAATTTCGTACATAATGATATCAATTGAAAATAAATAAAACATACCAATTGAAGGTACATAAAACAAATATTTTTAATATAAATTTAAATACAAATTGTAAGTAAATAAATCATTTTGACGAATCCAACCAAAAATTTTGATATCAATTAAAAAATATATAGATAATCTTGATATCAATTGTAAAGATTAGTACCAATTGAAAGTAATATTCATTAGGAGTATATGATACCAAAAATAATCAATATCCTTTTTCAATCATTTTTCAACATAAAGTGTGGGAGTAAAATATCAAGGGTAAACAAAAAAAATGAAATATAAATTTTCTCCCCCTTTATGAAATACCAAATAAAATAATGCATAAGATACCAATTGAAACATAATCAATTGAAGTATAATAGTCATTGAAGAAATCAAACTTAGCATAACAAAAATTTGTGCTCAAAGATATAGAGATATATTAAGCACAAATAAAGCATATATATACGTATGGAAAATTGAATACCAATCGAAATTGATACTATTTGAAGTGTAAGCATACATATATATAAAAACATATATGAGTATACAAAAAAAATGTCAATAGTGGTACCAATAGAAAAGATCCAATGATACCAATTGAAAACACAATAAGATCAAGTGTATAACTCATATTACCTACCACCCATGTCATACACATGTTTAAAAAGGATTTTCGATAAGAAGCATACAAGGCATGGTCGCCCAACCAACCGCCCTTCAATAGAAAGGGTTTTCAAAAATAGGTTTGAAAATAGTTTAGCATAATTGAAAACTCTTCCAAAATGAAGAATACGAACTAGTTATAAGAAAATTTTGTAAACTAGTACGAAATCCTTCAAGTAAGGAATAAAACAAAAATATATTCCATGAAAAATATGTAAATCACATGATCACCAAACACTCGAAATCTATGAAGCCCATATCATACTCATGAAAATAAAATCATGAGAAAACAAATAAAGTGAGTATATAAGAGTTATGTGAAACACATTATCATGAAACTAGGCAATAAAGCTCAATATGAAATTCCTTAAAAAAATAAAAATCATCAAAAACTAGAATCCTTCAAGGTATATGTATGTCTTGTACAAACTAAAGTATACATACATATCCAAACACTACGAGTCCACAAAAGATATATGCATGAAGGCAAGTGGCTCAAGGATGTATATGTATAGCTAATAGTTTAGACAAAATAGACATATACATGAAGTTTAAACATAAACATGAAAAACATACATAAAATGGGAATACAAGTTAAAATGTAAGAGTCATCAAAACTAGACTATACTAGTACATCTAATGGGTACAAATGAGCATTCAAGTACAAACACATAATAATCTATTTGTGGCTCACTAGTTGTACAAGTATATACCTAAGTTTTAATGAAAACTAATATCTAGACATGTAATCAAAATATAAAGCATAGAAATCAAAACAAAACTCATATGATCATTATGGCAAATGCACATGCATTAGATTTAGGACATACACATTAGTTAAACTAAAGTGAGAACACTAAATATGGGTCCATATAAACATGGGTGTCTCAAATACTAATCATGCATGTCATAGGACTAATAAACATGGCATATGACATAATGAACATTAAAAACAAGACATGATATAAATGAATGATCTAGAAGCATGCAAATATAAATGAGGAGTAAGAGATAGTTACCAAAACCATGAAGGCAACTCTCCATATCTCCAAACAAGGTGGTCCTCCCACCACACTCCCCTTGAAAGTATGCATTCAAATAGTCCTCTTTAAGCTCGGAACGCATCCACCTCAAGGCACCATCGCTCTCACGTCAAGCGAGAGTCCACACCTACATCAAATAACATAGGGGCGGTCTTTGGTACCCATGCTCTTTTGGGTCCATGTGGGTTAGCACCTTTCCTAACCCAAACAAATTTAGTTGCTAAATTTGAATCATGTATACGATCATAACAAAACTTAGCAAGGTGGCCCTTACGTTCACAATGTGTACAAGTGTACACATGAGCATACATCGTGTTATAACTGTGTACGTGAGGAGCATGTGTATGCCGTGGTTTGTGTGCATGCATAAGAGGAACTTGTTTCTTTCGAAATATAGATTCCAAACATGTATGGTTCAAAGCACAATAGCTCAAAGTGGAGCCCAAACAATCCACACTCTTCGTAAGCATAGATATGTCATTTTCAATTAAGGAAGAAGAGGTGCATGCAATAGGTGAGTTAGATGAACTACACTAGCATGACAAACATGTGTAGACAAATCATTTTGCAAAGAAATATTCTTTTTAGAAACCATTTCCAATTCCTTTGAAATAGAAGCAATTTTGTTTTTCAAAGATTCGTTCTCTTTTAAAACAAAATCAAGCTTTGAAGTTAAAAACTCATTTTTCTTCAAAACATTTTAACAATCATTTTTATTTTTCAAAATCTTGTTTTCATTTAAAATAAGTTCAAGTTGGGTTTCAAAGAGTCGCACTCATTTGAAATCTCAACCTTCTCTTGTAAAGCCAATTCAAGTTTTGAAAACAAATCCTTATTTTCTTCGTTAAGTCTAAAACTCTTATTTTTTAAAAGATTATATTTTTCTAACAATTTTTCACATACAATTGATAGTTTTTCATTTAAAGCATTTGGATCAACATAATTATCACAAGAAGAACTAGTATCATCACCATCTAATTGAGATTCCGAATATACCTTAAGAGAGTCATTCCCTTGGACCATGTAGCATTGTTACTTGGATTCTCCACTAGATTCATCCTCCACAATGTTGGGCGTTTGAAGCTCGGAGGAGGTCAACGTGTTCCACACTGCAAAGGCGGAATCACAGTTAGAAACTAAGCACAAATATTCTTTATTAAGTATACTTCTAAGTGCCTCAAGGTCTTATGCATTGGCCTCTATATGCTTACTATTACCAAGATAGGATTTCTTGGTAGCGGCAAGGAAAACATGCAAGCCTAGGGTTTTTAGATACATGGACATCCTAAATTTCCACATATCAATGTTAGAGACATCAAACATGGGAGGTGACAAGCAATCCATGAATGTGTGTAAACAATATAACTGTGCAAATGCAAATGATAGATTAGCAAAACCAAGATCACACTCCTAGGTGGTTAAACCTAATATCAGGAGCGTAGGCTCTGATACCAATTGTAAGTACACCTAGAGGGGGGTGAATAGGTGTACGGCTAATCTAATGAACAAAACGTGAAAATTAAAACTTAATTGCAACACACATAATGTAACCAACGAGTGTCGCCGAATTCCCGGTGAAGGGCTCTGGACTAACTCCTCTTGATTCCTCTGAATAAGAGTTGAGGTGCTATATGAAGCTCTCGTGGTTAAATACAAGTGAGGCACACACAAATAATACAAGCATATATATGATATGGCAATATGAATAGATGCACAAAGTAATAGAGAGAGAGTAAAGAGAAAGTGGATCAATCGCTAACACACGGATATGTTTCGAGGTTCGAGCACACAGCTCTACGTCCCCACCTTCACACAGAAGGATTTTCACTAACTTGTCCACATAGGACTCCCACACAGGGAACCTCCACTGAGAATTTGGAGCAAATACAATTGGGAGTACACAACTCCTCTCTCCTAATACAACCTCTCACAGAGGCAAGGCACAACCAACACAAAAATCACCTCACACAAGAGGGGTAGGAACTTAGCCAATACAAATCAATCACCTCACACTTGAGGGATTCCAACACAAACTCCACCTCTCACTAGAGGGAGCTAAACACAATCTCCACCTCTCACTAGAGGGAGCCAACTACAACTTTCACAATCACCTCACAATAGAGGGATACCAAATCAATCTCCTCTCACTAGAGGGATTTTACAATGAAGAAGTTTACAACTTGATGGCCTATCTCAACCACAAATCAATTTTTTCACAAAGATAAAAAATCCTATATATAGGATAGCAAGATAGCTCAAGTGTGAAAAACAAAGAGTTTGAAAATCAAAAACTCAAAGAAAATCTCTAGGGAAAAACTCTAGATAGAATTGAAAATGAAGATCAAACCAATTCCCAAAGAATTTTCTTTTCAATGATTTTCCAACCCTTCTAAAAACAAGATAAAGATCAAATATTTAAAGCTCTAAAACTCTTTTGAAACTTTTAAAAAAACACTTACAAATGTGAAAATTTTCTCTCTTAAAAATTCTTTACAAAACAGCCAAGAGCGGGGTATATAAAGGCCCCAATCAGAATCTGCCCGTTGGCAGCAGGAAAGGTCTGTTTTGACCTTCCAGTCGACCGGCCGGTCGACTGACCAACGATAAAAAATATGACTGTTGAGCCTGCCGGTCGACCGAACGGTCGACCGTGCCAAATCCAGAGAGCAGTTGCTCTGGCCGGTCGACCACTCGGTCGACCGTGCCAAGCCTCACGGTCGACCATCTGGTCGACCGCCCCTACCCGAGAGTGGGGCGCTTTCAGTCGGTTGACCGCTCGGTCGACTGGCCTAAGTGGCTGGTCTGCGTGCATGTTCTTGGGATGGTCCGGTCGACCGACTCTGGGTCCGGTCGATCGGTCCGGTCGACCGCCAGAGCCTGGCATGGCTGATTATAGGATTTAAAACTTGAGTTTTTATTATCCAATTAAATCCCATAAAATATCTAAAAATCCACAAAAATAAGTTCTTATATTATATTTGAAATACAAACATGTGTGAAAAAATTCAACACATATTTCAATTTATTTGAACCATTTTTGTGTCTTAGAAATTTTGCCGAAAACCAAAACTCGTATTTTCCAAAACTTAGATTTTGAAATGGAAAAAACGTTTTGTCCAAAACTCATCCAAATACAAAAATATGATATAGAAACAACATTTAAGCATGTAGTATATGGATAGAATCCAATATACATGAAATATATATATCACTATTTTTGACAATAAATCCGAAAATAAGTTTTGTTTAAAATACCAAAACTCCAAACTCATGAAATAGACTATCAAACTAAGTTTGTTTAAATAGTTGAAGCATAGATGTATATAGAACAAATCTAATATACATTAACCATGTAAACTTGTTGATTCTATCTATTCATGAAAACCAAGATCGGTTAAACTAAAAACGAAAACCAAAACATGAAACTTTAAACAAGTGTGTGTTGTGAACTTGAGCATATCATACTATCTAATCTTTAACAATGGATCTAAGCTATAAACTAAACATTGTACCGAAGTCTTCTTGTAGAGCATCATCTCCAAGTCGACTCGATCCAAACATAATCCACCGAGCTTGACTCCAACTGAGTGCTAGATATGAACTTTGACGCTCGGGCTCTTGAATTACCATGTGAAAGCTCCAAAACACCTTTGTTGAAGCTAATCACCTACTAATATCTTGGTTAAGTATCTGAAACTAAACATCACAAGATTATTAGTAAACTATAACTACATGAGTTAATCATCATCAAAACTAGAGTGGAAGGCCTCTGGCCAACAATATCGTCGACATAACATTCTACGATTTTACGTATATGCTCATGAAAGATTGTGTTCATGGAACGTTGATATCTTATGCCCACATTCTTCAGATTAAAGGGCATCATTGTGCAATAGTAGACTCCCAGCAGTGTATTGAAGGATGTATGCCTCTCGTCTTTTGAATACATCTTAATTTGATTATACCCTGAGCCGTCCATGAAGGACATTCTCTCAAATCCATACGTGTTGTCAATTATGATGTCCGTGATTGGAAGAGAAAACTCATTTTTTGGACAAGCTGCATTTAGTCGTGGAAGTCAATGCAAATCTGGATCTTTCCGTTCTTCTTGGAGATGGGAACAATACTGGCATCCCAATCAGGATGCTGCTCCTCCCTGACGAAATTAGAGTCTATGAACTTTCTGACTTCTGATTCGATTGCTCCCATAGTCTCTGGACAGAAGCATCATCGTCGGTCCTTGACTGGCCTTGCTTCTAGATTGATGTTGAATTGATGCATAACTATTTGGGGATCAAGTTCAAGCATGTCCTCATTGTTCAAAGTGAAGAATATATATACTCTGATATGAGATGTACTAGGTCCTCTTTCTCGAAAGGTGTAAGCTTTCACTTATGAAAATAGGCTTGAGATTAGCCTCATCTCCAAAATTTATCTAAGTCACTTTATCCTCTGTGGGCGGCTCACGCTGTTCAAAGCGTATGTTCCCAAGAGTGTTTAACTATTTGATCCATGAATCAATATCTGATTGGATCATTTCTTCACATTTAACTGCATCTTCATCTTCTTCTCCAAATGACTGGCTGAGACCATGTTCACTTAGAGACTTTTGAAGATAGCACCCACGTTGACATCTGAGTCCCACAATGATGTTACCGATGAACAGTCATGATAGACCTCTTCTTCAGATTTAGGATCTGATGAGACTAGAGTAGACATATAGCCTAGTCCTCATCGGGTTTTGTGTAATAATTGGAGTTTTTGCCTTTCTGTACGAAGGATCACAGAAATGCTCGTTTTTCTTTACCGAAATTGAGGCCAAATCTTTTGGTAAGATCATACTCCCATTCTTTTCATTACGTGACATGATTCTCATCCATAATGAAAGAATTGTATAGATTCAGATTCACGACAAGTCATCGGTTCAGATTCAACTCTTCCAAATAGAATTGGCTTCTGACCCTTGCACTTGACTGACACTTCGAAGAAGGCTCCACAGGCGTTACTTGTCTTTTGATGTATCATAAGGTATGACTTATAGGTGCATGCAATGATGGCAAGACACTTATTTCAGATCAGGGGTCACTATCTACATCAGTACTAGTATTTGATGGTACATAATCAGAAGTTAGCACATAAAGGTAAGTCAAATCCAAATTTTTATTGATAAACTACTCGCCTTCAACATTGGTGGTGGTATTGAAATCAAGCTTATCAATGCTCATTACAGAGAGATTTATTTCTTAGAGACACTCATCTTCCGGCTCTAGCTCAGTGTCAGCTTCGTTGCCAGAATCAAGGTCATCTAGACTTCGATCCTCTGCAAGCTCAAGAGGATACTGGTAGAGAAGAGAGTCAGTGAAGTAATTCTCTACCCTTTTGAATGGATGCTTTTCAGTGATCAATGTTCTCACTTTATCATCTTCATAGGTGTATTTCATCACCTGATGAAGGATGGTTGGGATGATGGAGTTGCAGTGAATCCATGATCGCCCCAGCAGCAAATTGTAAGACGTGTCAGTATCGATGACATAACACGTCACCTTATATTTCAAATCCCCAATCTGGCATCTAAGTTTAATCTTTCCCATCGGGCATGTACCATTAGCATTGAAGTCATATATGGTAGTTTGAGTAGCGCTCAATCAGTAAGTGCGGATCCTTAAGTGTTGCATAATCCTGCGGGACATAATGGTCAACGCGGATCCTGAATAACCTGAATGTGGCTCACTTTAGATGATTCAATGTACCCTATATAGTACAGGGGTCTATCATGTTTTCCTTTAATTTGCATATCATTCGGAGAGAATATAATGCATGGGAAACATTTGGAGACTTGAAGAAAATGCTTGTCGTCTTCCTCCTCTTTGCATCCTGCCGGATTCTGGGCAATGAAAGCCTCTGAATAGACTAGAGCTTCAATGAGAGCTTTTCTCGTTGACTTGGAGAGTCTCAAGAGCTCATATAAAGTGATTCTAGCAGAAATGTTGGCCAGTTGAGCCTAGACATAGAAGCGAAAAGGTGTTGACGACCCTTTTGCTTTGTCTTTTTGGAGAGGTTTAGCGTACTGAAGCTCTCACTGCTTATCCACAGGTTGCTTCGTGGATTGCTTGGCTTGGAGGAGCTTGGCACTACCTCATCATACTTTTTTAAGTACTGATGACCGGACCGAGTTCCAGCCATGGGAAGGGCACTCTGTTCTGCAACGAGAAAATTTTCTTTTTCCTCTGAATCAGTAAGAGAGGCAACGTCTGTCTGGGCTTCTCCTGAGGAAGCACACACCACATTGCAAGATGGCGCTTTTTTTTACCTTTGGACTACCTGTTGGTGATAGTAGTGCATTGCTGGCCTTCGATGAGATCGGGGTGAATTCACATGATCTCTCCTTGAGGAGTTGGGATGGGGATTAGACCTTTCTCCTTCTGGTTATAGGGATCAGTATTGATCACCCTTAGTTTCCCTTTCGGGATGGGAACCACTCTGGTTGGCGTTAACGGGTGGTCCCTGCCAAATTGAAGAGGCATTGAGGATATCACATTGGCGGTCACTTTCTTCTGCTCTGGGCAGAGTTTGAGCACATCTGCATCAATTAGAGCCTGAAGGAGATCCTTAAAATGTAGCAGCTCTGTTGGCCCTAAAGGTTACACTCTCCATTTGTTTAGAGTTTTGATGATAACAAAACAAATAAGAGCTAGTTGGTACTAATAAGTTTGTTCAAGATAAGTTTCAGATTTTGTACCATGTTTGGAAGCCATTGCTTAACTATTGCAAGATCTTTTAGGATTCATGGAGTAAAGAAGTCTTATGGCACATCAAGGAAGGATCATAGAAGAGAAGGCTCTAGCAAGACTTTTCATGCCTCAAGACTTCAAGATTGCTCAAGATAATTCATTAGTTTTGTTAAAGAATAGTGATTAGGATTGAAGCTCTATATTCCAACACACACGTTTTTGCGCACATGCATTCCCTATAAAGATATACAAAATATTTTAATACAAAGACTTTTGTTTATAAACTCAATTTTAGGCATTATACATGTTTCATATCAAAAATATTTTATTACATATCAAAATCTCCTTAAAATTGTGTTTGAGTTTCAGCTTTTGGCCTGAGCCGGTCGACCGACCGGTCGACCGTCACTATGTCAGGTCAAACCGATCGACCGACCCAGTCGACTGGTATTCTGTCTGTTTTGATGTATCAGTGTGCATGTTTACCGATCGACCGGACTGTCGACCGGAGCCCTTCGGTCGACCGGGCGGCTGGCCGACTGAAGTGGTGCTACTCTATGTTTGTTTCGGCCGACCGGGCGGTCGACCGATAGCCTGCAACGGCTCTTTTTATTTGAATCACGGTCGACCGGCCGGCCGACCGAGGTAGCCATTTCAGCCATAACAGCTAGTTTTTTAAACACGTTTTAAATTCGTGTTTTTCGTTTTTAACGTATTTAGGGGATATTTTATGGGTCAAAATATTCCTTATTGATATTATATGTGTTTACCTTTTGATCCCTAACCCTATCCTATAAATAGTGGTGATTAGGGCTATATTTTTAACAACAAGAAAAACAATCAAGCTATATACAAAAGTTTCAAAGTCTTCAAAAGTTTTCATGAGAGTTTGGTCCTTGGTTTTTGTGCTGAAGATTCTCTCATAGCTAAAGTTTCATTTTCTAAACTCTCTCTAGTTCATTTCCTTTTTCACTTACACTATTTTGAGCTTCAATTCTAACCATTACTCTACAGGGCTCTTGTAAGGGAAAGAGACGTTTGCAAAAGATAGTTTGTGGTCTTTTGATCACTAAGAGAGAATTTGTACTTAAGATTGTGGAGTTGGGTACTCCGGTGTATTTGTAACCTCTTTGTGAAGTTATAGTTGTTAGAAATCCTTCTGGGTGAAGGCGGGGATGTAGAGCTGGGTGCTCGAACCTCGGAAAAATTCTTCGTGTTTGCGTTTGGTTTACTTGTTCTTACTTGCTCTTAATTCTTGCTAACTTTATATTCATTGCTTTATCTACTTGCTTCACATTTTCTTTGCAACATTGTACTTGCTCTTCATTTTCATAGTTATATTCACTTGTTGCATCATATTTTTTTTTTAAAGTGTGCATTGATTAGCATAATCACCTATTCACCCCCCTCTAGGTGATTTTCAATTGGTATCAGAGCTTGGACTCTAGGTTTGGCTTAACATTCTTAGAGAGATCCTAAAATTTGCTAATCAACATTTAAATTCTTTCATTCATACACTAGTAAACATGGCCGATAACATCAAAACCCCTCCTAAATTTGATGGACTTAATTTTCCTATTTGGAAGGTTAGGATGACTATCTTTTTACAATTTTTAGGTAGCTTAGTTGCAAAAGCCTTGACCAAACCCTATGTTAGACCCGATAGTGATGAAAGCACATGGTCCGACTTTACCTTTAGAGAATATGAGGCTAATTCAAAAGCCCAAAACTCCCTCCTAACCGCCTTGAATGAGGATGGCCTTACACGGTAATACATTACCAATCCGCCTATGAGATTTGGCAACATTTGTTGGTCACACACGAGGGGACTTCACAAGTTAAGAAAGCTAAGATAGATCTCTTAAGGTCCCAATATGAATCTTTTAAAATGATTGATGATGAAACCATTGATTGCATAATTAAAAGGTTTACTAAAATTACCATTGCTCTTTCCTCTTTAGGTGATGATATCTCCAATGATCAAAAGGTGCGTAAAGTGATTCGGGCTCTTCCTTTATCATGGGAGATAAAAGCCACTACCTTGAAAGAATTGAACGACAAGGATGAAATGGACCTCATGAGTCTCATTGGGAACTTAAAGACCCATGAGATGGAAAAGAAGGCAAGAGAAGAGGCCGCTCCGCTAAAGAAGAAGTCCATAGCATTCAAATCGTCATCCACTCTTGAGGACGATGAAGAAGATGAAGAATAAGATAAGGAGCTCTCCCTTCTTGTGCGAAACGTCAAAAGGATGTACCGGAAGAACAAGCTCAACTTCCGAAGAAAATTTGAAGGTAAAGAGGAGAGAAGAATTATTTGCTACAATTGCCGAAAGTCCGGACATATTATGGCTGATTGCCCGGAGTTCAAGAAGAAGATGACTTCCTCCCTCAAGTCAAGGAAGCCGGTCGAAAAGAAAGCCTACAAAGCCACATGGGATTCGGAAAGCGAATTCGAAGACGAGGTAGACACGGCGAACATGTGTTTCATGGCAAACACACCAAAGGTAACCCCACAACCTCTTGATGAAGATGATGAGTTATCTAAAGAAGTTATTGTACATGCTTTTGTTGAACTCTCCGAAACATATGATAATAAAAAGATTGAGTGTTCAAAATTGGAAAAGGAAGTTGCTTTTCTTAAAAATCAACTTGTTATGGTTTCTAAAGAAAAAGATGAAATTTCTTCCAATCTCATTTCTATTCAAAAAGAATTTAGTGATTATAAAGTTGCTTGCAAAGCAAAATTTCCTAAGATTGATGAAAAAGAAATTTCTTTTTTAAAAACTAAAATGGTTGATTTTGAGAAGGTTTTGAAAGATTGTGCTTTTAACACCAAGAAACTTGAAGAAAAGTTTTCTAAAAAGCACACTACTCATGCTAAAGATTCTCATGTAAAGATTTCTCATACTCACACTTCACACAACACTCATGTTAAATCCACACATGCTCACAAGTCTCACACACACTATGCTTTTAAATATGGTAGAGTGTATAGATGTACTTATTGTGGTATGAATGGACATTTGGCTAAGTTTTGCTATGACCAAGTAAATAGATCAAATAATCTTGTTTGGGTTCATGGCACTAACCCTTTAGGACCCAAGAAAATGTGGGTACCAAAATCAAGTCCTAGGCTATTTGATGTAGGTACACACCAAGGCTTCAAGACGTAAGGAGTGGTGGTACCTTGATAGTGGTTGTTCGAGACACATGACATGGGATATCAACAACTTTACAACCCTATCAAGGTACATGGAAGGTGGCACCGTCACCTTCGGGGATGACTCCAAGGGTACTATCATCGGTATAGGTAACATTCAAATTGGTGCATCTCCTATTATAGAAAATGTTGTTCTTGTTGATGATTTAAAACATAACTTGCTTAGTATAAGTCAACTTTGTGATCGTGGACTTAAAGTTGTTTTTGATGACTCTTCCTGCAAGATTTTTGATTGCAAAACCAATGATTGTATTCTCACCGAATTTCGTGATGATAATGTTTATATTATTGACATGCTTAAATTGGATTGTTCTACTAAATGCTTGAATGTTTTTGATGAAAATTCTTGGCTTTGGCATAGAAGATTAGGACATGCATCTTTTGAACATCTTTTTAGGATTAATTCTAAGGAATTGGTGAAGGGTATTCCTTACTTGAAATTTGAAAAAGACCGCATTTGTAGTGCGTGCCAACATGGGAAACAAACCAAGTCTTCCTTCAAACCAATCAAGGATATCATGTCAACAAGGCCATTAGAATTAATTCATATGGATCTTTTTGAACCAACTAAAACTAAAAGCTTAAATGGTAGTAGATATGCATTTGTTTTAGTTGATGATTTTTCCCGATTTACTTGGGTTTTCTTTTGGAAAATAAAGATCAAACTTTTTCTCATTTCAAGATTTTTCGAAAAAGGGTTGAAAAAGAAAAAGGTTTTCGATTTTGAAGATAAGGAGTGATAGAGGTGGTGAGTTTGTTAACCAACTCTTCATGACTTATTGTGATGAAAAGGGAATTAAGCATGAAATGTCATGTCCTAGAACTCCACAACAAAATGGAGTTGTAGAAAGGAAAAATAGAACACTTCAAGAGATGACTAGGACAATGATAAGTGAATATGACATCCCTCAATATCTATAGGCCGAGGCCGTAAACACCGCATGCTACGTATCAAATCGTATTTATTGTGTAAAAATTCTTCCAAAACATCTTTTGAAATGTATCATTCTAGAAGACCTAATGTTTCATATTTCAAAGTTTTTGGATGCAAGTGTTTTGTTTTGAATACTAGAGATAACTTGGGTAAATTTGATGCTAAGGCTTATGAAGCTATTTTTGTTGGATATTCTTCTACTAGTAAAGCTTATAGAGTATTCAATAGATCTTCCCTTACCATTGAAGAATCCATGCATGTTAAATTTGAAGAATCTAATGTGGTTATTGAGAATGTTGTAGAAATTGACCCATTAGGTGAAGACATGGAGAGACTATCCTTGAAGGATTCACCCGCTCAAGAAGAAAAGCAAGAACCCATTGGTGATGTTCATAAGGATGAAGTGAAAGATTGTCAACCACTTCCTAAAGATTGGAGATACGCTACAAATCACCCCAAGGAACTCATCATAGGTGATGTATCTAAGGGGGTAACAACTCGCTCCAAGCTCCATGACTTATGTGGTAACTTTCCATTCATTTCTCATTTTGAACCCAAAAGCATTCTCGAAGCCAAGACGGACTCATATTGGTTGCTAGCCATGCAAGAGGAACTCAATCAATTTGAGCGCAACCAAGTTTGGCATCTTGTTCCTAGGCCCCACGATAGACCAATAATTGGTACTAAGTGGATCTTTAGAAATAAGTTGGATGAGTTCGGAAATGTCATTAGGAATAAAGCTAGGTTAGTGGCCCAAGGTTACACTCAAATTGAAGGAATTGACTTTGAGGAGACCTTTGCACCCGTAGCACGGCTTGAAGCTATACGGATAACACTAGCTTTTGCATCTTTTAAAAATTTTAAACTTTTTCAAATGGATGTGAAAAGTGCATTTTTAAATGGTTTTATAAATGAAGAAGTTTATGTTGAACAACCTCCCGGTTTTGTTGATCATGTTCATCCAAATTTTGTTTTTAAACTTGATAAAGCTTTGTATGGATTGAAACAAGCTCCAAGAGCTTGGTATGAAAGGCTTTCTAGTTTTCTCATTTCAAATGATTTTGTTAAAGGCAAAGTAGACACAACTCTTTTTACTAAGCATGTTGATAATGACATTTTAATTGTGCTAGATTCCAATCGTGTCCTAAAGAGTCCCATCTTATTGCGGTAAAACGCATTATTCATTATATTAAGGGCACAATTGGAATGGGTCTATGGCATCCGAAAACCGGAGATTTTCAATGACAAGTTATTCGGATGCTGACTATGCGGGTTGTAGAGTAGATAGAAAGAGTACTAGTGGGACATGTCAATTTCTTGGTAATTGTCTTGTTTCATGGTCCTCTAAGAAACAAAATTCCGTAGCTCTATCAACCGCCGAGGCGGAGTATGTTGCAGCGGGGGCTTGTTGTGCACAAGTCCTTTGGATGAAACATACTCTCCTTGATTATGATTTGCATTATGATCATATAAAAAATTTTTGTGACAATAGTAGTACTATTCATATGACCAAAAATGCAAATCAACATAGTAAGACCAAGCACATTGAGATTAGGTATCACTTTCTTAGAGATCATTTTGAGAAAGGTGATATAGATATTGATTATGTTTTCACGGATTTGCAACTTGCCGATATTTTTACTAAACCACTTGATTTTGCTAGATTCTCCTTTATTTGTGGTGAACTAAATATTTGTGTTATTGAATAAAAGTTTTTTATCCTTTTTGATGTATGACAAAAGGGGGAGAATAAGGTTTGAGTTTGTATTATTTTTGTTTTTACAAAGTGTTTATGATTTTCTTGTATTTAAAGTTTGTGTGTTTTGCAAGTGTTTTATAGTTTTGCAAGTGTTTTATACCTCATGATTTTTAGTTTCATGGTTTTTGCTTGCATATTGCATTGTTTAAATATAGCATAATTTGAGGGGGAGCTTAGATCTCTCCTTTATTTTTAAAAATAGCCTATTTGTTTTGTCATCATCAAAAGGGGGAGATTGTTGGCCCAAAAGGTTACACTCTCCATTTGTTTAGAGTTTTGATGATAACAAAACAAATAGGAGCTAGTTGGTACTAATAAGTTTGTTAAAGATAAGTTTTAGGTTTTGTACCATGTTTGGAAGCCATTGCTTAGCTATTGCAAGATCTTCTAGGATTCATGGAGTAAAGAAGTCTTATGGCACATCAAGGAAGGATCATAGAAGAGAAGGCTCTAGCAAGACTTTTTCATGCCTCAAGACTTCAAGATTGCTCAAGATAATTCATTAGTTTTGTTAAAGAATAGTGATTAGGATTGAAGCTCTATATTCCAACACACACGTTTTTGCGCACATGCATTCCCTATGAAGATATACAAAATATTTTAATACAAAGACTTTTGTTTATAAACTCAATTTTAGGCATTATACATGTTTCATATCAAAAATATTTTATTACATATCAAAATCTCCTTAAAATTGTGTTTGAGTTTCAGCTTTTGGCCTGAGCCGGTCGACCGACCGGTCGACCGTCACTATGTCAGGTCAAACCGGTCGACCGACCCAGTCGACTGGTATTCTGTCTGTTTTGATGTATCAGTGTGCATGTTTACCGGTCGACCGGACTGTCGACCGGAGCCCTTCGGTCGACCGGGCGGCTGGCCGACAGAAGTGGTGCTACTCTATGTTTGTTTCGGCCGACCGGGCGGTCGACCGATAGCCTGCAACGGCTCTTTTTATTTGAATCACGGTCGACCGGCCGGCCGACCGAGGTAGCCGTTTCAGCCATAACAGCTAGTTTTTTAAACACGTTTTAAATTCGTGTTTTTCGTTTTTAAACGTATTTAGGGGATATTTTATGGGTCAAAATCTTCCTTATTGATATTATATGTGTTTACCTTTTGATCCCTAACCTATCCTATAAATAGTGGTGATTAGGGCTATGTTTTTAACAACAAGAAAAACAATCAAGCTATATACAAAAGTTTCAAAGTCTTCAAAAGTTTTCATGAGAGTTTGGTCCTTGGTTTTTGTGCTGAAGATTCTCTCATCGCTAAAGTTTCATTTTCTAAACTCTCTAGTTCATTTCCTTTTTCACTTACACTATTTTGAGCTTCAATTCTAACCATTACTCTACAGGGCTCTTGTAAGGGAAAGAGACGTTTGCAAAAGATAGTTTGTGGTCTTTTGATCACTAAGAGAGAATTTGTACTTAAAATTGTGGAGTTGGGTACTCCGGTGTATTTGTAACCTCTTTGTGAAGTTATAGTTGTTAGAAATCCTTCTGGGTGAAGGCGGGGATGTAGAGCTGGGTGCTCGAACCTCGAAAAAATTCTTCGTGTTTGCCTTTGGTTTACTTGTTCTTACTTGCTCTTAATTCTTGCTAACTTTATATTCATTGCTTTATCTACTTACTTCACATTTTCTTTGCAACATTGTACTTGCTCTTCATTTTCATAGTTATATTCACTTGTTGCATCATATTTTTTTAAAGTGTGCATTGATTAGCATAATCACCTATTCACCCCCCCTCTAGGTGATTTTCAAGCTCTTCGTGGGGGTGTCCGAGCATCCTGTGATACAAGCAGTATGGGGTCATCTGTCTTGCTCACCTCTTTAGGACATCTTGCCTCTGGCAGCTTGAGCTTGTTCCTTTTGTGGAGCAACTTAAACAGGGAGACAATATGCTCATCTTTGAAAGAATATGGCTTGTTGGCTTGCGCCTGTTCTGAAGAATTTTCCCCTCTAGCCGGCTTAGGCTTGGAAGAAAATTTAACCACTATTGCCAGAGTATCTCTTCTTCTTTAAAAGATGATTTTGGAGCGCATCACATTGATTTATCAGGTCCTGGCTTACTGTCCTTTTCTTCAGCCTTAACCCTGGCGACGATCTCCTCCCCTTGCTCGCCTTGTATCACCAACTGCTTTCAAGTCTGATACTCAGCTACTCCTATCTGAGTTAGGAGTGCGGTTTGCAGATTGTGGTGGCAAGTCTCTACCAGTGTAGACTACGTCATGCCACTTAGACATCGGAGCACCGTACTCTGAAACCTTTCTACAATAAACCCTCCTTTTTTTCTGCTTTGTTGCAAGGAAAGTTGGCACCGATATCTCTGTATTGTCTTCGAAGAAGTGAGCTGGAAATAGCTTCTCGAGGTTGACCTATGTTTTGATAGAGCCTACGGGAAGCTTCATGAACCATTCAAATGCTACCCCCTTGAGGGTGTTGATTAGTCTCTAATTTCATATTTCATACCACTTCTTCACATCTATTTAATATTAAATCATGTTAATAATACCTCTCTTGCATGTTCTAGGTCCATGATATGAAATGAAAAAGAAGCCCAAAATCTCATTTAATTGGTTATTAAAAGCCTACAAGAATAGCCATTGACCTTGGAGGGTGATTTCGTCAAAACTGAGGGCCCAAATCTGGATTCTAGGAAGTATAGCCGACAGGGGGACAAGCGGGGGGCACGCAGCAGGCAGGGCCGCACATGCTGCCTAGGACTGCCATGGAAACGCCACAACTGCCACGAGAACGCGGCAACTGCCGTGGAACCGCACGTCATGATTTGACGTGCAGCTCCGTACAAGCTCTCCGGTGCCCCTTTTGCCTATATATACCCTAGGATTTCCAGAGCAGAAGGAGAAGGAGTTAGGAGGAGTTTTTAGGAGAGTTTTAGGGTTTTTTTCTCCATGTTGTAATTTTTAGGGTAGTTTACGTTAGTTGTTCTTATTCTTTCTTTTTGTATTTTTCATTTCTTGTAGATCTTGTAATAGGAAAGAGAGTGATACATGGGTAGAAGCAAGAATGCTTGTAATGGAAGGTTACAATCTCTAAAAGATTCTCTTTATTTCTTCTTGTTTTCTTCTTTCTAACTCCTTTTACATGTTTAGCTAATTTTCTCTCATGACAACTAACTACTAACTACTAACTTACTAACTTCTTACTTGATAATCCACATGAATCTAATAGCCTCTACTTGGCCTTGCTCTTGTAAGAGGCATTATGGCTCATGATGATGGATTCTTCTAACATCCTAACTCTCTAATAAGCTAACATTACTTTGTTTCATACTTTCTCCTATTTAGTTTTGATAGTTTAAGTGTAGCTTGCACTTGTTTGTTGAGTTTGGATGTAATGAGTTATCTTATGGGTTATCTTTGAAGCGCTCTTGAACCAAGGAATAATGATGGCTAAGGATACATGTCAGGAAACTATCACTAAGAGGTTAGCATAGTTAGTGGAGCCATTAGTAGTTAATAGCCATGAGTTTTCTTTCTCTTTTTATATTGTTTTAGAAATATATCAAAAAACACAAAAATCATCTTTTTTATGTTTTTCACTTCTTCATGTTTCACCATACTCTTCTCTTTTCATTTTTTTCCTTTTCTTTTCATTCTTTCAAACATTGAAGAAACTTTAACACACACGTGAATATTTCGATAAAGCTTCTATCGCTTCTCATCCCTATGGATTCGACCCGTTTAACCTCTATGCTATAACGGAAGTATCGAGGAAGCCAAAGTACACACTTTTAACTCTTGGTTTCAAAACATATACTTTTCGTGCACGATTTTCCCACGATTAAATTTTGGCGCTGTTGCCAGGGATGGGAATGGTATGATTTCACATTTTTGTTAACTTTTCTTCTTTATTTTTGGTGTGCAGGTCAAATTCATTAGCATTGCAGAAGTCCACACTTGCTTTTGAGTGGTTGGGTAAATTCTTGTATATTATTACATTCTGTTACTAGTTTCTGTTACCTGTGCACTATAATAATTTAAGAACTAAAATACAGTAATTGAATGTTTTAAAATGGTTTAGACATTTGCATCTAGGTACGTAGCTATTTCAATTCTAATATACTGTATTTTATTCTTGTGTTGTTGTGATCTTGACGGAGGTATACATATTGCATTGCATATAATTAGGACAAATACATGGGTGATTTACTCTCTTTGTGTGTTCATTCTTATCTATATTGCACACTTGTATAAACTAAACTTAAGGGTAAAACCCAATACAACATAAGCTGGGGAAGTCATTACCCTCCCTTAGCCCAAAAATTACCTCCCCACTCACACAACCTAAGTCTTAATAAAACTTGCTAGACGTTGGCACCTAGGGACATCTTGAACTCATTTAGAAGATTGACCTAAGGGGAAAGTTGTTAAAGTTTGACTCTTGTCAAATCGGCGTCCAAGGTTGGGGATTGAGAGGCGAAACCTCGAAGAACAATGGTTTAGCATAATTAGGTCCGTTGCTCCAGGACGGATACCTCCCACTGATCTTACCCCTACCTGGCCGATTAACTTGTGGTCAGATTCTGACAATGTACCCCATGTGGACAGTCTAACCAGTTAGGGGTTGTCTAGGTCTAAATCAACTCTAGCATAGACATGTTTTCTTTTTCCTCTTTTTTTATTTGTTGTTTGTTTGTTTTTTGTAAATTGTGAAATGGATTTTAACAGCAACAATTTTTTCAATCCTAATATGAATTCATATTTCACCCCGACCTCATTTGACTCGGCTAACTCCGACCCAGTTATGTACAACATGAACTAACCATATATGCCGAATTGGGATTATCCGACTCAATTTGTGCCCTAGTTCCAATATGATGAATAAGACTGGAATAATCATTACCACTCTTCACAGAATCAGTGGGGATACAACTCTCCCTAGTCATATGGTCAACCACCTACCAACATCCAGCTTCATATACTCCTTCTCCTGAATAACCATTAGAAGAACCAATTGACTAGGAAAAGAGGATGTTAGCCTTAGAGGAACTCGAGCAACGAATTCAAAATCTAAAAGACTCAAAATCCCATCAAAGTTTTCAAATTCAAGATTCTTACTCCATTTTTCAAGTCCCATAGCAAGAAGAATATACCGACTTCGAAAAGACTACGAAATTCATGATTCAATTCTAAAGCGATCCTTTCAAAATGATATAAGCTAGACTTAGTCGATTGGAAAACATGTGTAAGAATAACAAAACTCTCCCTACCCAATCTTTGACTACTCCTAACACTTCTAATCATATTGATGAAAATCAAGAATCATGAAATCTTGAAGACTTTGACTAAGATTCAATTTCACCACAAAACCTTGAACTTGATCAATATCAACCCATTGACAAATTGGCAAGTTTTCATTTCAAAGAAATTGAACTTGAATATGAATGTGAACCTGACCCAAAACTCTGTGATTCAATTCCAATCTTTGAATCTATGTTGACTCTGGCATCCTTACTTAAGTTGGATCCATTGGCCGAGCCAACATTGATTTCTGTATCCATGAATTTTGAAATTGAACCACTTCTTTTTATAGTCAATTTCATTGATGGGAACAGAATGTGAAATTAAATTCTTTGATTTGGACTCAACTTTTGAACCTAAACTGACTCTCGAATCTAAAGTTGATTTTCCTGAGTTAGTATTGGTTCCTGAACTTTTCATTTCAAAACCTAAATCCTCCATTCCACAAAATCACATTCTATTGTTAGACCAAGGTATTGACCATAATGGCTCAGTGATGATCTTCCAAGATTGGTCATGTAAAGGGAATAATTTTCATGATAGGATCTTGCATGATCCTATTAAAATTGGAGATTGTAAATATGTTAATAAAAAGAGGTCAACAAAGGTGGATTCCATGAGCCACCACATATCTTGATTGGGTAGCAACGCTTGGTTCAATCAGACAACCACCGGAGTCACCACCATGAAGTAATTTTTCTCTCCTTTCTATTTGTTTCATGTATATACGCATTCACGATGTATTGAGGACAATACATGAGATAAGTATGGGAGAGGGTTTACTAACGTAGTTTGTTTTAAATTTCTTTCTTTTACAGTTCATTTTAGGAAATTTTTAAAATTTTCTTTTGTATAAAAACTCTTTTCTTTTCTTTTTACAAAACTATTTGAAATAAGAGAAAAAGTTTTGATCTATTTTTAAAATAATTAAGATTATCTTAGGAATTAGAAAGACCTAAAATTATAAATTTTTAAACTGAGTCAGAATTGTAGATTTTGTTTAAATTTTAGGATAAGGAAGTAAGATTGAAAAGATAATTTTAACTTGAATTTTTTGCCTTAGATATATGCACTTCACACTTACATAATTTTTTGAGATTAAAACAAAGACTGAAAATGTCATAAAAAATATATTAAAAAATAATGATAATAAAAATCACTTATTGAAGTTGGGTAATTATGCCTCAGGAAGTATGATTATTCACTCTTAAAATGGTGGACAAAAAATAAAATAATCCCCTTTATTTTTGTGACCTTGTTTACTCGAGTCCTTAAGTCCGGGGGATATTTTCTCATCTGGTGCCCTAAAACTACCTGGTTTGGAAGTCATGGGCTAAAGGCTCACTACCCGGGTAATAAGAAAGTTTAAGAAAACTAAGAAAAAAAAAAATAAAAAAAGAAATATACACAAATCAATGGCATGAAAATTTGAGTCAATATCCCAAAAATCTTCATAGTTCACAAAGTGCATATTTTTTGTAAAAGTTTATGAAAGATCAAAGAATCGATTCAATTTTAAATTCTTAAATTTAATTTATAATAAGATTTTATATTTAGACTTAGTTTAGGGAAGAATAATTTTTGGTTAACTTATGACCTTGGATCACTTAAATTTTCACAAAATATTTTAACATTTTCTCTATTTCAAAATGCGTTTTCAAAATAATAACATTTGATTCTTTATTTATGAATTTTGTGGGTGTAATCCGCTAAAAACCCTCAGGAGACCAAACTCCTCCTCTAAGGGAAACCTAGAGGTTTAATGGCTTATTGCACACGCTCAGTATAATCGCCTCACCTATGAAAGTGATGAAATAATCTTCTTAGTTAGTTTTCCTGTTTTGTTCGGGATGAGTAAAAGATAAGTGTGGGGGTGTGATTAGTCTTTAAAATTACATATTTCATACCGCATCTTCAAATTTATTTAATATTAAATCCTGTTAATAATATCTCTCTTGCATGTTTCTAGATGCATGACATGAAATAAAGAAGAAGCCCAAAATCTCATTTAATTGATGATTAAAAGCCTACAAGAATAGCCATTGACCTTGGAGGGTGGTTTCATCAAAATCGGGGCCCAAATCTGGATTTCAGGAAGTACAACCGATAGGGGGACAAGCGGGGGCGCGCAACAGGACTGCCGCGAAAACGCGGCAATTACCTCATTTTCGTGACAATATCGTGGAGCCGCGCGTCGTGATTTGACGCGCGGCTCCATACAGGCTCCCTGGTGCCCCCTTTCGCCTATATATACCCTGGGGTTTCTAGAGTAGAAGGAGAAGGTGTTAGGAGGAGTTTTTAGGAGAGTTTTAGGGTTTTTTTCTCTATGTTGTAGTTTTTAGGATAGTTTAGGTTAGTTGTTCTTCTTCTTCCTCTTTGTATTTTTAATTTCTTGTAGATCTTGTAATAGGAAAGAGAGTGATCGATGGGTGGAAGGAAAGAGTGCTTGTAATGGAAGGTGACAATCTATGAAAGGTTCTCTCTTTATCTCTCCTTGTTTTCTTCTCTCTAACTCCTTTTACATGTTTAGCTAATTTTCTCTCATGGAAACTAACTACTAACCCCTAACTTGCTAACTTCTTACTTGATAATCCATATGAATTTATTAGTCTCCACTTGGCTTTGCTCTTGCAAGAGCCATTGATGGCTCATGATAATAGATTCTAAACTCTAACATCCTAACTCTCTAACAAGCAAACATTACTTTATTTTATGCTTTCTCTTATTTAGTTTTGATGCTTTAAGTGTAGCTTGCACTTATTTGTTGAGTTTGAATGCGATGAGTTATCTTATCGGTTATGCTTTGAAATGCTCTTGAACAAAGGACTAGTGATGGTCAAGATACATGTGAGGCAACTATCACAAAGAGTTTAACATAGTTAGTGAAGTCATTAGTAGTTAGTAGCCATCGGTTTTCTTTCTCTTTTTACTTTGTTTTAGAAATATATCAAAAATCACAAAAATCATCTTTCTATATTTCTCACTTCTTCGTGTTTCACAGTACTCTTCTCTTTTCATTCCTTGTTTTCTTTCTTTTTATGAAAAACACCTAGAAGGGGGGTGAATAGGTGTAAGTGCTAATCTAGGAACTAAATGCGCTAAATGCGGAAGCTAATGCAAATTTTGCAATCACACTTAATACAACACACAAGTGTAGCCGAATTCCCCGTGAAGGGCTCTGGACTAACTCCTCTTGATTCCCCTTGAATGGGTTGAGGTGCTATGTGAAGCTCTTGTGGTTAAGTATAGGTGAGGCACACACACAATCAAGCCAAGCATATAAGGATGAGCAATATGAAAGATGCAAGGCAATACACAAGCAAATATGATATGTATGATGTGAATGAAATATGATGCTTTGCACAATATAAAGAGAGAGAGAGTTAAGAGACAAGTGGATCAAACGCAAAGGCCAAGATATGTTTCGAGGTTCGAGCACCTTGCTCTACATTCCCGCCTACACCACCGTGTAGGATTTCCAATCCACTATAACGTCCACTGAGGACTCCCACCGAGGGAACCTTCACCGAGAAGGATTTGTTACAACACAAGGAGTACCGAACTCCTCTCTCAAACACCGCCTCACAACCGAGGGGTAGGCCCGTAGCCAAACAACCACAACACCTCTACCGAAGAGGGTTTACAACCAAACTCCACCTCTCACTAGAGGGAGCAAACCAATCACCCGATCACCTCTACCAAAGAGGGATACAACAAGAATAAGGGTGTTTACAACAAGTGGTTTCTTTCAACCACAAACAATCTCTCTTTCTTTTCTCTTTTACATAAAATAAGATCCTAATAGATTAGGATAAAAGATAAGCTCAAGTGTGGAAACTAGGTGTTTGGAAAACAAGCAACAAAGAAAAACTACTTGGGAAAACTCTTGTAAATGATAGAAAATGAAAGCCAAGACAAATCTCCCAAAATACTCTTTTCTTTGATTTTTCCAAAAACCTAAAACAATAAAGATGAAATCCTTTCTAGCACAAAAACTCTTTTCAAAACTTGTTTAAAACACTGAAGAAGTCAGGATTTTTAGCTCTAAAAATCTTGGAGAAAACCTCAAACAAATGGGGTATTTATAGCCCATCAGAAAACTAGCCGTTAGGCTGAGCTGGCAGCCTGACAGGCTAACGGTCGATCGGCCCGGTCGACCGCCAACGGTTAGAAATGTGACCGTTCGGCAACCACGGTCGACCGGCCCGGTCGACCCAAACAAACAGAGAGCACTGCTCTCAGACCCGGTCGACCCGGACGGTCGACCGTCCCAGTGTCTCCAAACGTGCACAGATCTGTGCACGTCGGTCGACCGGCCCGGTCGACCGAATTCATTCCAAGTCGACTAATAAACTGACTTAGTCGACTGGTTGAAGCCTGGAACAGAAAACTGGGTCTGAAAAATAGTTTTAAAAATATTTTGAACAATCTTTTAAGTCTTCTAAAAATCCACAAAACTTGTTTTAATATTTTATATTAAAACACAAACAAGTGATAAAAATTTCAAGACATATATCAATCATATCAATTCGTTTTTGAGTCTTGCAAATTTTATCAAAAACAAAACTTGTATTTTTTATCAAACTTGATTTTTCAATACATGAATAGGAAAGTCAAAATAAGTTTGTTTAAGATATGAAGCATGTATGTATATTGAACACATCTAATATACATAAAAACCATGTAAACTTGTTTTGATCTACTATTCATGAAAGACAAAAACTAAAACATAAATCTTGTGTGTGTTGTGCACTTGAATATATCAACTATACTAAGCTTTACAAATGGATCTAAAACACACTAAACTATGGATACCTAAGTCTTCTTGACGATCTTCATCTTCAAGGCGACTCGATCCACAAACACCGTGATCCATGAGCTAGGCAAGGTATGATCTTGATGCTTTGGCCCTGGAATCACCATGAAAAACTTCTAAACACCTTTATTGAAGCTAATCACCAACTAATATCTTGCTAATGATCTGAAACTTAAAATCACAAAAATATTAGTAAACATAACTACATGAGTTAATCATCATCAAAACTAGGGTGAAAGGCCTTTGGACTAACAATCTCCCCCTTTTTGATGATGACAAAACTCATGGAGTTATATATGCATGGATTAAAGTTAAGCTTCAAAGAAGCTCCCCCTTAACTCATGCATAAAACAAATAAACAAAAGATATGCAATGAATGTACATAAACATGCATGCATCAACATGCATAAAACACATAAACATGTTCTAGAAGCTCTAGTTACCAATTAAATTAATAAAATATTAACAAAAATACTAGATGCTCTAGATACCAATAAAACTTAATATATGCAAAAACATAAGTATGCATATAAAACACAAATTATTCTCCCCCTTTTTGTCACTCATCAACAAAGGGGTAAATAATCAAAACAATAAAATGAGGGGTAAAAATCTTTCTCCCCCTTTTTATCAATCAAAACAATAAAACAATGTTCTCCCCCTTTTTGTCTAAAAACAAAAACAAGGTCAATAAGGGGTGACAATCAATTAGGATATCAATTTAAATATGTCAATGAAGCATCTTGATACTAATTGAAAATAAACAAAGATCAATAAATGTTATATGCTATATACATTCATGAAGAGGAAGACGCTAAGTTAGCTTCCCTACACATATGCATTACATGAAGGAGGGATGTTAAACCCTAATTCACATAACACACATTATGTAATGCATAAGAGGAGATGTGAAGCTCCCCCTACACACGTGTACCACATAAAGAAGAGATGTTAAGCTCTTCAATACAAGATACACTCAACATGAATCTATATGTAGAAGAGATGTTAAGCTCTCCTTGCATATAGACAATACAAATCAAAACTTTTGTATTTTACTTTAAACAAAATTTTTAGATACCAATTTAAAACACAAGACATCTTGATATCAATTGAAATTAACCATTATTTTCTATCATAAAGCAAGGGAGTGGAAATATCAATTGAAATATGAAAATCGAATTTTCTCCCCCTTTATGAAATACCAACAAAAACTATGCGTAGGCTTGTAATAAGATACCAATTGAAAACTAAATCAATTGAAATAAAGTTGAAGCTCAAGCTCTAGCATAAACAAGATTTGTGCTTAAGATATAGAAATATAGTAGCACAAATAAAACAAGTATATGTGTATGAAATAGAATGAGTACCAATCACCAATAGATGATACCAATTGAAAATATACATACACAATAAACATATGAGTATACAAAAAGAATCAAATTGATACCAATTGAAAGAGTTCAATGATACCAATTGACATAACAATAAAAGCATGGTATAACTCATATAACTACCTCCCATCTCATGCACAAGTTTAAAATGATTTTCAATATAAACATACAAGGCATGGACTCCCATCCAACCTCCCGTTGAAGGGTAGGGGTTTTTAAAAATAGATTTGAAAATAAGCTTTGTTTGAAAAAACTCTACCAAAATAAAGAATACCGTAACTAGTTATATGAAAAATCTTTTACACTAGTACGAAATCCTTCAAGTAAGGAATAGACTAAAAATAATTTTCATAAAACACATGTAAATCACATAGCACTTAAAACACTCAATATTCAATAAAGTCCATACATGCTCATGAAAACATACTCATGAGAAATATTTTAAAAATGGTGAGTGTACAAGTAATGTGTGACATGGCATTATGAAATATCCAATTAAGCTCAAAATTCTTTGAAACAAGAAAACATGAAAATCATTGAAACTTATTTAATCTTCAAGGTATATGTATGTTCTATACAAATTAAAGTATACATACATATCCAAAAACAACGAGTCCACAAAGATATATGCATGAAGGCACGTGGCTCAAAAAAAAAGGATGTATATGTATAATAATAATTTGGATAAAATAGACATATACATGAAGTTAAACAAATAAACACGAAATCAAGAAAAACTAAATCTTCACCAAAACAAATTTCATTTCAAGGTATATGTATGAATTATCAATACAATAAGTATACATACATATCCCTAAACACAATTGAGTCCATTTATATAGATTTGCATGAAGGGCAAATGACTCAAGGGGTATACATGTATATCTTAAAGTTTGGCAAAATTACACATATAAATGAAATAAAACATACAATCATAAAACAAATCCAAAAATATGAATACAAGTCTAAAATATATGGATCATCAAAACTAGACTATACTAGCATATCTAATGGGTTCAAATAAGCATTCAAGCTCAAACATATATAGATTTATTTGTGGCCCACTATATGCACAAGTATATAACTAGTCTTAATGAAAACTAACATCTAAACATATATTCAAAACATGTAGCATCAAAAATAAGATAAAATCATCATGATAAATTTTAAACATGATTATTATGTAAATTCACATGTTATTAAACCTACGATAAACATGATAGCTAAACAAGGGTGAGAACACTAAAATAATGGTCCATATTAAACATGGGTGTCTCAAAATGCTAAACATGTATGTCAAGGATTTAATAAACATGGTATTATCATAATAATCTACAAACAATAAAACATGCTATATATGATAAACATGTAAATAAAACGGGAGTAAAGGATTGTCACCAAAACCGAAGAAGCAACTCTCCTTGTCTCCAAACGTGGTGGTCATCTCCACCAAATCTTCCCTTGAAAGTGATGCATCTAATTGATTTTCATGAAGTACGGAACGCATCCACTCCAAGGTACCGCTACTCTCACGTCATGTGAGAGCCCACACCTACAATAAAAACTCTAGGGGTGGTCTTTGGTACCCATATCTTATTGGGTCCATGGGGGTTAGTCCCTTCTCTAACCCAAACAAACTTATTTGCTAAATTAGAAACATGTATTCTATCAAAATAAAATTTAGCAAGGTGGCCCTTACGTCCACAATGTGTACAAGTGTACACATGAGCATACGTGTGATGGTGTCCGTGAGGAGCATGTGTATGTCGTGGATGGTGTGCATGAATAGATGGAACTTGTTTCTTTCGAAACAAAGTTTCCAAACGTGTATGGCCCACTACACATTGGCTCAAAGTGGATCCCAAACATTCAACACTCTTCTTAAGTAAAGATATATCATTGTTAATCAAAGAAGAAGTGTGGCATGCAATAGGTGAAGTGTGTGAAACTACCCTAGCATGGCAAACATGTGCATCAATCTTATTTTGCAAAACAATATTTTTATCTAAACAAACATTCAAATCATTTGAAATAGAAATAATTTTGTTTTTCAAAGCAACATTCTCTTTTAAAACAAAATCAACTTTTGAAGACAAATTTTCATTTTTCTTCAAAATAACATGGCAATCATTTTTAGATTTTAAAAACTCATTTTCTTTTAAGGCAAGGTCTAGTTGAGATTTCAATGAATCCCTTTCATTAGAAATCTCCTCCTTCTCTTGCAAAACCATGTTAAGCTTAGAAGACAAATTCTCTTTTTCTTTATTTAAAGCACAAGTTTTCTTTTGCAAAAGGTTGTATTTTTCTATTAGTTTTTCACAAACAATAGATAGTTCTTCATTCAAAGCATGGGGATCAACATAATCATTTGAAGAACTAGCACAATCATTACTATCTAGTTGAGATTCCGAATGTACCTCAAGGGAGTCATTCCCTTGGATCATTAAGCATTGAGACTCGGATTCTCCACTAGACTCCTCCGGTTGGATCGGCAATTGAAGCTCGGAGGTGGTGGTGGTTGTCAACAAATTCCACACTGCAAAGGCGGAATTAAGGTTAGAAATACGCATAAGATAATCTTTAGTCAATGTGCTTCTAATGGCCTCAAGAGCTTGTGCATTGGCCCCTATATGATTGCGATCACCAAGATAACATCTCTTGGTAGCTGCAAGAAAAACAAGCAAACCTAGGGTCTTTAGGTATGAGGACATCCTATACTTCCAAACAACAATGTTGGAAGGATCAAAGCTAGGTGGGGTCATGAAGTCCATGGATGTAAAACTATATGTGTGCAAACAAGCAAATGCAAACAAGATTAGCAAACAAATGGATCTCACTTTTAGGATGTTAAGCCTAAGTATCAGGAGCACTAGCTCTGATACCAATTGAAAAACACCTAGAGGGGGGTGAATAGGTGTAAGTGCTAATCTAGGAACAAAATGCGCTAAATGCGGAAGCTAATGCAAATTTTGCAATCACACTTAATACAACACACACGTGTAGCCGAATTCCCCGTGAAGGGCTCTGGACAAACTCCTCTTGATTCCCCTTGAATGGGTGGAGGTGCTATGTGAAGCTCTTGTGGTTAAGTATAAGTGAGGCACACACACAATCAAGTCAAGCATATAAGGATGAGCAATATGAAAGATGTAAGGCAATACACAAGCAAATATGATATGTATGATGTGAATGAAATACGATGCTTTGCACAATATAAAGAGAGAGAGAGAGAGAGTTAAGAGACAAGTGCATCAAACGTAAAGGCCAAGATATGTTTCGAGGTTCGAGCACCTTGCTCTACATCCCCGCCTACACCACAGTGTAGGATTTCCAATCCACTATAACGTCCACTGAGGACTCCCATCGAGGGAACCTTCACCGAGAAGGATTTGTTACAATACAAGAAGTACTGAACTCCTCTCTCAAACACCGCCTCACAACCGAGGGGTAGACCCGTAGCCAAACAACCACAACACCTCTACCGAAGAGGGTTTACAACCAAACTCCACCTCTCACTAGAGGGAGCAAACCAATCACCCGATCACCTCTACCAAAGAGGGATACAACAAGAATAAGGGTGTTTACAATAAGTGGTTTCTTTCAACCACAAACAATCTCTCTTTCTTTTCTCTTTTTCACAAAATAAGATCCTAATAGATTAGGATAGAAGATAAGCTCAAGTGTGGAAACTAGGTGTTTGGAAAACAAGCAACAAAGAAAACTACTTGGGAAAACTCTTGTAAATGATAGAAAATGAAAGCAAAGACAAATCTCCCAAAATACTCTTTTCTTTGATTTTTCCAAAAACATAAAACAATAAAGATGAAATCCTTTTAGCACAAAAACTCTTTTCAAAACTTGTTTAAAACACTGAAGAAGTCAGGAATTTTTAGCTCTAAAAATCTTGGAGAAAACCTCAAACAAATGGGGTATTTATAGCCCCATCAAAAAACTAGTCGTTAGGCTGAGCTGGCAGCCTGACAGGCTAACGGTCGACCGGCCCGGTCGACCGCCAACGGTCAGAAATGTGACCGTTGGGCAACCACGGTCGACCGGCCCGGTCGACCCAAACAAACAGAGAGCACTGCTCTCAGACCCGGTCGACCCGGACGGTAGACCGTCCCAGTGTCTCCAAACGTGCACAGATCTGTGCACGTCGGTCGACCGGCCCGGTCAACCGACTTCATCCCAAATCGACTAATAAACTGACTTAGTCGACTGGTTGAAGCCTGGAACAGAAAACTGGGTCTGAAAAATAGTTTTAAAAATATTTTGAACAATCTTTTAAGTCTTCTAAAATTCACAAAACTTGTTTTAACATTTTATATTAAAACACAAACAAGTGATAAAAATTTCAAGACATATATCAATCATATCAATTCATTTTTGAGTCTTACAAATTTTCTCAAAAACAAAACTTGTATTTTTTATCAAACTTGATTTTTCAATACATGAATAGGAAAATCAAAATAAGTTTGTTTAAGATATAAGCATGTATGTATATTGAACACATCTAATATACATAAAAACCATGTAAACTTGTTTTGATCTACTATTCATGAAAAACAAAAATCAAAACATAAATCTTGTGTGTGTTGTGCACTTGAGCATATCAACTATACTAAGCTTTGCAAATGGATCTAAAACACACTAAACTATGGATACCTAAGTCTTCTTGACGATCTTCATCTTCAAGGCGACTCGATCCACAAACACCGTGATCCATAAGCTAGGCAAGGTATGATCTTGATGCTTTGGCCCTGGAATCACCATGAAAAACTTCTAAACACCTTTGTTGAAGCTAATCACCAACTAATATCTTGCTAATGATCTGAAACTTAAAATCACAAGAATATTAGTAAACATAACTACATGAGTTAATCATCATCAAAACTAGGGTGAAAGGCCTTTGGGCCAACATTTTATTCTTTCAAACATTGAAGAAACTTTAACACACACATGAACATTCCGGTAAAGCTTCTATCGCTTCTCGTCCCTGTGAATTACCCGTTTAGCCTCATGCTATAACGGAAGTATCGAGGAAGTCAAAGCACACACTTTTAACTCTTGATTTCAAAACATACACTTTTCTTGCACAGTTTTTCCACGATCAGGTATCAATGAACAAATGAGTCATGATGGTATCGTTCGATGCTACATTCCCGGCTTGGGATTTGAAGTAGTATATATGCTAGTTCGGTGACGATTTACTGTCAAAGGTGTGCATTATTGGTGCTTTGAACTTGGGAGGGTATGAAGCTACATCCCATTTCGCCAGATACAGCCTGACCACGCCTGCTTCTTGCAAATTACTTCAGTTTGCAAGAGCTTCTAGGCGTTTTTCGAGCTCACTCGTCCTCTTGGAGTGATTATCCCCGCATTTTGAATTCCTTTCCTCTTCAAACAAAGACTCAAGTTCAAATTTGAGGTTCTCACTCTCAGTATTTTCAAAAGTATAGTTTTCATCCTCTTTCTTTTTGCTTTTGCCCTTGCTGGAGGAAATGTGAGACCTCGATTTCTTAGGGATTTCTTCTTCTTCCTGTCAAGTAAGAGAGCAAGCATCTTCTTAAGGTCATTGATAGACCCTTGCTAGGCTTGGATCATATCAAACTGCTCTTTCTGTACCCGAGCCAATTCTTTTAGAGTGTTGACCATGTCTACAAAAGCCTCCTCCATGTAAGAATTGGACGACTGAGACTCCGCGATGGCAGAGTGCTCATCATTTACTTCAATTCCCCTGGCCAGAGCATTGTAGTCCATCAGGGCAATTGTTCCAGTCTGATACGAGTGTATTGGTAAATTTTTTCAGGTTCGATTAGTATTTCTTTCAAACCTGAATAAAGTTTAACATCAGACTCCTCAAAATTGATGGCCAGTTGCTTCCCCTTTAACGTACTTGGTGTAGTGCTTGGACTCACCATGTTGGATGTCATCTCAGGGTACTTCACCTCAAAAAATGATCTCTTCTTGTGGGACTGACGCCTCTTGGCTGATTTAGATGGTGGAGCTGTTGACAACTGGTTGAAGATCGACGATTTGCTCGTATGAGAGCTGCGGTGACATTCAGATAGTACTGCTGTGATGAGTCTCTCACAGCAACATTGAAAAGTGATTCGATGGACACTTCGCATCTTTATCAAGTAGTCCCTTAGATCTGTTGCAGGGGCATCTAAAGAACTAGCCTCGAACCTATAGGGTGAGAGCTTTTCAATTCAACATATTTTGCAGGTATGCTAGCTGAACGCGGACCTCGCGTCTGTGTGATGAAACGCGGAGGTCGCGTTTTGGACAACAACAATTTGAACACGATTCTCACATTCTGGGAGAGAAATATGGATCTCGTGTTTGGATGTTGAGACACATGTTTGATGAACACGGGTCTCGCATTGCATCAGAGAAACACGGGTCTCAGCCTCGCATTCACTGTTACTGCAGAGTCTTCAATTTATTGTCGACGAGCGCAACACCTTCGTTGATGTTTAGCATTTTAGTTGAGTCGCAAGGGTTGTTAGGAACCCCGACAACCTGATATTGCAGAGTCTGGAGAGGAGAGTGATGGCAGATTGGTCTTCACCGTTTTGACCATGAGCCAATATACTGGCCATGCGAGTCTTTTGAGAGACGTTGATGCGGGCCATGTGGGCTACACGGGATGTTTTCAAAACTTCATTGAAAGTGGCGCTACTTGCATTGTGAGCAATTACACATGTCACTTTTTAAGAAGTCTCTGAAGAGACTTGAAAGTGAGTGCCTGAAGAGACTTTGCAGTATTGCAGCGTTGTCTTTGGGCTATTGGAGCCCAAAGAGAGAAATTTTTCAAAATTTTCTTGGTCGAACTCGACGACGAGTGATTCGACCGTTGATCCAAGAAATTTGACGTCAACTTGCCCACAATTTTTTCGTCGGTAGAGAAGACTGTCCCCAGCAGAGTCACCATCTTTTGTTTGGTCAGAAAAATTTGAAGTAAAATTCTTTGAATGAATGAAAATTATAATGGATTCAATCTGATTATAAAAGAGAGGAGAATATCTAAATCTCCCCATTGTTTAAGGCTGGGTTTTTTCGTGTAGTGGTGGATAGTGAATCTTGTTCTCTGTTGACCGGATGAATGAAAATCTTCTCTTGGATCGTCTTGAGGATGCTCTCGAAGGGATTGAAATAACTCCACTTGAACGCGATAAGCGTTGGAGTTCTCTTTTTTAAAAGAAATTCTCTTCCTCAATCTCTCTTTCTCTAATGTTCAAAAGTTCTGAACTTTTAGGTCGTTGAATTTGCTTCACTCTCTTTCCAAAAATTCTTTTTTCCCAATAGCTTTCATAGCTATTTATCGGGGGTCTCAGGTGTAAAATTGTCCCTTAGAATCCCTCCTTGTTGAGAATTAACTCTCCACATTACGTGGGTGTTAATTGACCCAATAGTAGGGTCAGTTACAATAGAAATGCAGGTCTCGCATTGGACGCGGACCTCGCTCTGTTATCTGATGCGGAGCTCATAGGCTTCACAGGGTCGCGTCTGTGTTGAGACGCGGAGCTCAGATGCTCGTGTTGAAGTTGAAACATGATGATACTCAAGCTCACATTGAAGTTGAAATGCGTCGCTACTCAGGCTCGCGTGTTGGCTTTAAAGACGCGAAGTTACTCAGACCCACGTTTGAGTTGGAACGCAAAACTACTCAGGCTTGCATTCGTATGATCAACGCGACTGTCATGTTTAGTGTTGAACGCGATCTTCGTGTCTCCTACTTGATGAAGTCCGCATTTGAGTTGAAACACCACTATTGCGTTTGTCTTAAGATCCGCTTTTTAGTTGAAGTGTGACACCTGCGTTTCGAATGAGGCTCGCATTTGTGGCTTTGTCCTTGGTGATTTTTAGACAACCTACAATGAATGAGCTCTTTCAGGTACCTCTAGAGACTCCGGTAATGGATGATTTTGTGTCCCTTGTCATCGTGGTAGGAGTAGTACTCTTTTGCTCTAGGATATGAGAGGTCATACTAGATGAGTTTCAGACGCCTGACCCATGGTTGGTCCTTGATGGTATTGAAGATCTCGTTGATAGGGAGCCAAAGCAGAGTGAATTGCTCTATCGTCTAGAAGGCTCATAGCGGATTTGGAGAGAGGATTGGAAGTGCTTGCCTCTTGTCAGCAAATTGCCCCCAGTTCCTATCTTGGGCATGGTCAGAGGATTTGCACAGAACTTTGACTTTTCTCCATGATCGCCAGGCTTCGCTGAGTGATTGGAGGAAGTCTTCATTGCCTCCTCCAACTGGATATAGGGCTGAGCTAAGGATAAGAAATCGATAATCTGAATGACACTATAATTAAGGTGGTGCTTGTACAAGAGGTAAGGGACTTACATCCCGCTGATTAATGTTAGTGAGGAGATGTCCTCACGACAATTAGGGACCTTGGCGGCTCTGAAACTAGCCGATGTAAGATTTGAGACTATCGCTCTGCCTCATCTTGACAGTGAGAAGATGGTGGTTGTTTCTCTTGGTCACCCGGTGATATGCATACTAGGTAAGGAACTCTTGGGACACCTCCTAAAAATTGTGGAGAGATTTGAGAGGCAGGATATGGAACCAATCTAAGGTCGCTTCTTTCAAACTGGAAGAAAAAGTAAGGCACATTAGCAAATTGTCACGTGAATAAGTCACCATCTTATCTCAAAAATGCCTGATGTACTGTAGGGGTCACTCACTCTGGAGTAATAGTCGAAAGTCATAGTCAAGAAGTTCTTGAGGAATCGCACTTCAAAATCTCCTTGGAAAAAAGGGAGTCGGAGACCTTGATAATCGAGAGCATTGATTGGATATCGAGTTGCAACTTCACCTCCTTTTCCGTCTTTGGATCAACTCTTCAAGAGTCCGGATGTCAGGAGATTCTCTGATTTCATGCTTGCTCTCTGATTGCATCGACGTTAGGTGGTTGTGGAGGGCAGCGATCTAAGCCTAAAGTCGGTTGTTAGCTGTCTCAATGCCACTTGCTCACGGATAGCATTCTCACGTCGAGAGTCACCTGCTCTCGATTGCGATCAGATTGGGCTTGTTTTTCCTTCATCTGCTCTTTCATGTTAGTGAGAATCTAAAGGAGCAGGTTTTCATACTGTTGCAGTGGTTGGACACTGGTGGTTGGTTCTTGAGGTGAAGAGGAACTAGTATTCTCTGTAGTACACGACTGATCGACAGCAGGCGATGGGGGCCATCCCCCCAACGCTGTTGATGGCCTTATCTTTAGACATGACGTCGATGAGGGTGACGACTTGATTTCTTGGGTCATTAACGCTGTGAAAGAGGCCTTTTGAGGTAGGTTTTGAGTTTTTAGAGGAGAGATCTTGAGTGTTGGGACTCAGATCTCAATGAAAGCTCTAATTTATGGTGGAGATTTTCTTCTGCGAATAATCAGACGATCGATCTACACCATAAGCGAGAGAGGGGGTTTAGAGTGAAAGTGTCAAACGGTGATCACAATATAGAAAAGAGACGGAGACACATGACTTTTATGTGGAAACCCAAATCGGGAAAAAAACACTGGGAGGAGGAGGAAAATCCACTATAATCCGCCAATTTACAAGAATTACAGGAATTATTTGGAGTGTCTCTGAGTGAGGGTTGACTATAGAGGTATTGATAAGGTCTTGGTGTTAGGTCCACAGAGGGGATCTATAGCCCCTTCTTGTAGGAGACGAGGGTCTATTTTTTGAGCTTTCGGTAGTGAATGAAAGTTGGCGAGTTCCTTGCAACCGCATGACTTTCATATGCCGAATTATTGTAACGGCGATGATTATGGTAGCTGGACTGTTGGGAATGCATGCAGAAAATTTCTTCATTGTCCATAATTGCTCGCTTTGAATGCAAGAGTGTTACACATTTTCAACGTGGGAGAGGAGAAGCAGCGTAATTGCAGGCGAGATTTGAGTGATCGTTACTGAGGACTTTTGGGTGAAGTCGGAAATTTTGGACTATAGGTGACACCGGAGGGTGATGTCTTCAAAACGGGAGATAGCTCCGGGATGGATCTGGTGGCAGAGCTTGTCGGAAAGGAAATGTCCTTGGTATGAATGTTGACTTAGGTGCGGTTTGAAGTGATTCCAGGAGAATGTGAAGTGATGGAGGCATCGGAAGGGACCGAGATCTGTCGACATTTCAATAGGAGGATTTCAGTTCACGCACACATGTCATATCTTGATGGTGGCCATTTTTTGACCATTACACAGGCAAATAAACTTTTTACCAGTAAGATCACTTTTTAATGATACAAATTGATTGATTCGCTAAAGTTTATTCTCTTGGTCTTTTCTCTTGTGTGACAAAAACAAATGTTATGCTTTGTAATAAACTTGTGTTTGGTGATGAACAGTGCATTTGGAAAATGAAAACCTCTCTCTTAGGATCACAACCTAAGCGCTAAAGCAAGTGGTACTCAAGCTTCCCAAGGACAAAAGCCTCAAGTTGGATAGCTAGAATTGAGACTCGCTCATCCCATGCAAATGCATCAGGGAACTCATTTCTGGTTATATTAACAGCCTTCCACATGTCATATTTCACCTTTTTATTATTAGTATTTTCTATATGACTTCTTGTTTTCTTTATTTTCAAAAGTTCCGTTAATCAACTAGAAATGTACTAAAATGGTTTTTTAAGGAATTGGGCATACTTCACGCAGCTTTGGCAACATAAAGATCCACAGCTAGTTTTTGTTGGAAAATAAGGGATTTCAAGTGATTCTTGGAACTGAATTCATGCGTGATCCATTGTTAGAAACACATGGATGATGGTTGGAGTGTGTTCTTCTTCCATTGGGGATGAACGTGGGATATTAACATGTTCAATTTCATTTTCGAATGACTGAGATTTTCAAATCGGAAGTTGGTCAAATTTAATAGTTAAGAGAAACCAAAAGGAGAAGACACTTTTTAGTCTCACATTAGATATGATTTGAAAAGTTGACTGATTTAAATATGAAAAGCTGGGAGTTAAGAGCATTCCTTTAGGGTACTTGGAGATTTCGCACGCGTTTATGGGAAACCATACCCACACGCGCAGGCGCCGCCGTCCGTCCCGGTGCCGGAGCACGGGTTCGGGTACGACCTGGTTCTTTTTAGACCGGGTTGTACGGATGCGGAGCTTTGGGCCTGGGTGCGGGCAATATGCCCGACCCGAAACTCATGCAAAACCATTCCAACTGCAAACAGTTTTGAAAACTGCTCAAAACCGAACCCATTCAATTCCTATATGAAGCCTGAATTCTCATTAGAATTCATCTGGACAAAAATTTCTTGTTCTCTTCTTTCCTCTCCTCTAGTTACTCCAAAATTTTAAGACACATATCCTCCTGAAATTTGTCTTTGTCCAAGTTGCTCGTTATCCAAATTGAGCTAAAAGTACTAATCAACTAAGATTTAACTGTATGGTCTGTTTGATAGTGCTATCAAACACCATGAAGGAGTATTGTATCTTGAGAAACTAACGTCCAGTAACCTGTTAGCACTGTAGGGGAGACGTAATTGTCTTAAGGAGATTCGCTATAAGCATATCTCACTCCATTTACTGTACAATTGAACAAACGCTCTTGTTACAGGAGTTATACTGAAATATTTATTTTTAAAATATGACCGTTATATACCATTATATATATTGAGACTGACTAATACCAGTCTAATTGGTGTTTAACTAATGAAAGAAATTGAAATGTGGTTTTGTAATTAAAGAACATTCTATCGAACGAAAAACTTCCCACCTGATTTTTACCGACCTGGCCACTTAGATCAGTTGATATTGATTAGTTGTTAAATCCAACAATTTTTCCACTGTAACCATATTTACTAAAATATAGTAAAAAGAACCCAATATAATTATTTTTAGGTGTTGGATTCTTAACAAGTCATAGAAAAACGGGCATTTATTTAAAGATCCCTATTTTAACTCATTTTTAATTTTTAATCCGAAACATGTTTGACCCTTTTTTTAGTATATAATCTTAAAAATATGTACTTTTTAGTCCTTTTTGAAATATAACTTATATTTTTGACAAATTTTACTCTTATCATCTAAGTCTTACACTTCTTTAATTCTTTTGAACTATTGTTAACTCTTTCCACATCTTTCTCATTCATATTTTAAGTCTCTCATTTTTTTTAATATTTTCAATGTACTTCTCTTCATCTACAATTATAAGTTAAAATATGAATTTTATTCGTGCTACATATTTGTTAGTTGGTACACATATTCGAATTCTATGATTTTTGACATATCTATAGCTTTTTTTTATTTATTTTAATATTTATTTTACTCACTTATAATTTGGGTTACATACTTATTGTGTATTACTGACATACTACTTATATTACTTTTTAGTCCTTTTTCAAATATAACTTACATTAATTTTGACAATTTTTGCTCGTCTCACACTTAGTTAAGTCTTTTGAAGTTAAATCTTTCCCCATCTTTCTCATTCATATTTTAAGTCTCTCATTTTTTTAAGATTTTTCAATGTACTTCTCTTTATCTACAATTATAAGTTAAAATATGAATCTTATTCGGCCTACATATTTGTTAGTTGGTACACATTCGAATTCTATGAATTTTGACATATCTATAGCTTTTTTTACTTATTTTAATATTTATTTTTTCACTTATAATTTGTGCTACATACCTATTGTGTACTACTGATATACTACTTATATTACCGATTTATAGTGTATATTAGCTATTTTTATTTTTATTACATATATATCGCTTATATTACTCACATATCCATATATTACCTACTTGTGATGTATATTATCTATTTTTTACTTTTATTACACATATATTATAATGGTCCCAGATTTGATCATACTAATCCACCACTTATCCTCAATTTCATTCTTCTAATATTACAACGATCTTTACTAAATTTAATTTAATAGGATCATTTAAAATTTCGATAGCATCATGGTTATTCATATACAACATATTTCAAATTTTGGCCCAGACGGCCTAACATCAAATCATGTACAATCGTCCACGTAGTCAATAATAGAATTTCAGCTCGACCTCCCCTACTTAGAATATAATAACATATATCATACCTTTTCGCTCATCAAAATCCACCACTTACTCTTTGAAGAGCTACTGAGTCTACCATCGGCATTTAAGAGTTATACAACTAACCACACTTCGAACATACATGCATATACATAACAATACATAAGTTTTGCACATGAGTCCTAAGTTCAACACTTTCAATTACTACTACATGGCATAGTATTAACCACCAAAAGATTTCAAAAGAGCCAAAGAAGTTCTCAATCCTCTGTGCTATAGCCGGGTCGGCATTAAACCAAGTTTTTATTCGTGTTCTGACCTGAAAATATGGTTAATTTAATGGAATGAGTTAAACAACTTAGTGAGTAAAGTACTATACAAATACAATTTTAGCTTAATGATATAAGCATGTAAAATGTGTAAAGTTTTATGATATATATATATATATATATATAAATAAGCAGGGTCGGATGATATTGAAAGCTAAAGCGTATTAATTATTTTCATTTCATAATGTGGTCGTAATATAGTTACCAAACGTAAACATTTATATAAGTATCACTATTGAGCAACACTTGAAGTATAAATTTTTTTATACATACAGTATCACTATCTTCTCACTTTGCCAGTTCTACATTTGGTCCCTTCCTCTAATAGTATAATATGTAATTTAAATTCCGTCTTCTCCTATCCTCCGTTGCTATACTGGTCCCTTCCTCCAAAAGAATAATCAGATAAACTATTGAAAGTATACCTAGAGGGGGTGATAGGTGTAGTGCTATTTTAGGACAAATAATCGAAATTAAAATTAAATGCTAAACACACACGATGTGTAACCAATAATGAGTACGAATTCCCAATGAAGGGCTCTGAAACTTCTCCTCACCTTTCCTTTGAATTATGAGTTGAGGTGCTATAATAGCTCTCTTGGTTGAACATAAGCGTGAGCACATAAATAATATCTAGTATGTATATGTATGAGTAATAATAACAATGCAAAATATAAAGAGTTGAGAGTTGAGAGAAAGATCCAAATGCAAGCATCAAGATACGTTTCGAGGTTCGAGCCACCACTCTACGTCCCCCCCGCCTTCATACAGAAGGATTCAACTATCCGCCATAGGATCTTCTACAAAGGGACCTCCACGGAGGAATTAAAACTTACAAAATAAGGAGTATACAACTCCAACTCTCACAGCTCTACATAAGAGGGTAGGCACAAAGCCAGGCACAAAGCAAAGAGAAAAAGATTACAACTTTGTGATCCTATGATCACAAACACAACTTGATGATCTCAAAGGACCACAAACAAAAACCTCTCACAATACAAGATCCTAGAGGATAAATTTGCAATGAAGAGTTTAAGTATGTGAGTGTACAAAGTTTTTAAAAAATAAAACACAAAGAAAACGCTTGAAAAAAAACTTCTTGATAGATGAAAAAATTGAAGAACAAAACTAGATTCCCAAAACTTGTTTTCTTTAGATTTCCCAAAACTTTGAAAGTAAATAAAGATATAGAGTTTTTGGCTCAAAAACTTCTTTTGAGAACTTATTGAAAACACACTAGAAGATGAAAAAAATTACTCTTGAAAATCTTATTGAAAATTGGTCCCAAGAACCCATTTATATAGGGGTTCAGAAATATAGCCGTTGGAGGTTAACCCAGGCCAGAATGGCCTGTCGGTCGACCGACCGGTCTACTAGCCAACGGTAGATTTTTTTTTTTTATCGTTAGGGTTGTCGGTCGACCGAACAGTCGACCGCTGGGGCACAGAGAGAAATCTCTATGTCGGTCAACCAAACGGTCGACCGGCCAAACCCGAGGCTTGGACTAACCCAGTCAGTCGACCGATCGGTCAACCGTGCCTTGCTACGGTCGACCGGTCGGTCGACCGAGCCAAGGGCTATGACTTGTGCACGTTTCTGTGCACATCGGTCGACCGAGCTGACAATAGCCCAAAACCAGGATTAGCGGGTTCCAAACTAACTTGTCTAAATCCATAAAAATTCATTTAAATCTCAATAAATTTCACAAAATAAGTTCATGTAAATAATTTGAAGTACAAACATGCGTGATTAAAAATCAACACATATTACAAACATGTGAACTATTTTTAAATAAAGAAATTAAGGCATAAACCTAAAATTGTATTTTCCAAAATCAAACTTTGAAATGATAATTTGTTTTCTCTAAAACTTATATAGATACAAAAATAAGATATTTGAAACACATTTGAAGCATGATATGTATGGATAGAATCCAATACACTAGTAGATGGTATATACTTATTTTTGATAATAAATACCAAAATAAGTTTTGATAAAAATAAAACTTAAACACATGACTAGATACATCAAAATAAGCTGAACATATATGAACCATCAATGTATATTGATGAAATCCAATATACATATAAACTATGTAAACTTGTTTTGATTCTATCTATTCATGAAACTAAAAGAAACATTCCTGAAACTCAATAAACTCAAAACGAAGCGGTTAAACTGAAACCAAAACTAATAAACTTGTGTGTATATGTATACTTGAGCGATTCAAAACTAAATTATCCATACACAAGATCTAAACTAATAAACATCTAAACAAACACCAAGATATGTTTCGAGGTTCGAGCACCCAGCTCTATGTCCTCGCCTTCACACAAAAGGATTTCTACTATAGCGTCCACACAGGACTTCCCACACAGGGACCTCCACTGAGGATTTGGGCAAACACAACTTGGGAGTACACAACTCCTCTCTCATCAAATACAACCTCTCACTAGAGGCAAGGCACAAAGCTAATTCAATATCAACCTCTCACTAGAGGGATACCAACAAACTCAATCACCTCTACACTTAGAGGGATACTAGCAACGTAATTGCATAACCTCCTCTACACTTAGAGGGAAAGGCACAAAGCCAAGTAAAGATAAGGGTTTACAACACTTGGTGGTTTCAACAAACTACAAACCAATTTTCTCACAAAATAAGATCCTATAGATAGGATAGATATAATAGCTCAAGCGTGAGAAAACAAAGTGTTTGGAATAAAGAAAAATACTTGAAAAAATCTCAAAATAGATATAGAAAGTTAGATCAAAAATCAATTCCCAAAAGACTTTATTTTCTTTGAAATTACAACACTTTAAAAATAAATAAAGATTGATCTTTTAAACCTAAAAATTCTTTTAAAACTTGTTGTTAAAACACTTAAGAAGATGAGAATTTTTGCTCTTGAAATTGTTAAAAAAAAAACCAGCTCAAATGAGGGGTATTTATAACCCTCAAAAATTTCTAGCCGTTGGCAGCAGGAAAGGGCATTTTTGCCCTTCCGATCGACCGCCTGGTCGACCAGCCCAACGGTCATTTTTATGACCGTTGTGCCACCGATCGACCGCCCGATCGACCCGGACTGGATACAGAGAGCAGCAGCTCTCTGCCCGTCGACCGGCCGGTCAACCGGGGCCATTTTCGGAGAGCAGAGCTCTCTGGACGGTCGACCGCCCGGTCGACCGGCCCACCAGCCCATGGCTACGTGCACGTCTGTGCACGTCGGTCGACCGGACCGGTCGACCTACTTCTGTCTCGGTCGACCGGTCCGGTCGATCGGCAGACAGTCAGGTTAAACTATTATAGGGATTGAAAACTTAAGTTTTCACCTTTAATTAAATTTCATAAATTCACATAAATTCCACAAAAATCAGTTCTTATATATCTTTGAAATACAAATATGTGTGAGTAAAATTTAACACATATTATAAACAATTTGAATCATTTTTGTGTTCATGAAAATTTGACTTAAACAAAAAATCGTATTTTCCAAAAACTAGGATTTTGAAATGGAAAATTGTTTTCTCCAAAACTCATGCAAATACAAAACATGATATTGAAACAACTTTGAAGCATATTGTATATGGATAGAATCCAATATACATATAAAGATTTATATCTATGTTTTTGACATGAAATCCAAAAAATAAGTTTTGTTTAAATACAAAACTCCAACTCATGAAATAGACTATCAAAGTAAGTTTTTCTAAATAGATGAAGCATAGATGTATATAGATCAAATCTAATATACATTAAACTATGTAAACTTGTTTTGATTCTATCTATTCATGAAAACCATATGTATGAAAAACTGAAACCGGTTAAATCGAAAACCAAACAAATTGAAACTTGTGTATGTGTGTACTTGAGCATATCAACACTATCTAATCCTTACACAAGATCTAAGTACAATCTTAAACTAAACAAACCGAGGTCTTCTTGTAGAACTCCTTCTCCAAGTCGACTCGATCCAAACGCGATCCAACGAGCTTGACTCCAATCGAGTGTTAGATATGATCTTGACGCGCGAGCTCTTGAATCACCATGTGAAAGCTCCAAAACACCTTTGTTGAAGCTAATCACCTACTAATATCTTGGTCAAATATTTGAAACTAAATATCACAAGATTATTAGTAAACAATAAATCCATGAGTTAATCATCATCAAAACTAGAGTGAAGGGTCTCTGGGCCAACAATATCTAGGTAATTATTCCCAGAGAAAAAGCATGTAACTAGTACCCGAGTGTCCTCCTGCTTCATATAAATTTTCTAAATATAGGACATGTTTGGCTGCTATAAGTGACCGTAAGTCTTAAGTGATAAATTCTTTTGCAGTTGTAAGTGAGTTTTATGCAAATAAGTTTTATGGTATTTGGTTGATAATGTGAAATTGTAAGTGAAAAATATATATTGTTTTACGGTGTTTGATTGGTAATGTGTCAGCCGCAAGTGGAAAAGTTGACCACAAAACTATCTGTTTTGGTGATTTAATATATTAAATATTAAAATAATAAAAATAGTAAATTTTAAAATTAAATATTAAATATATTAAATATTTATAATAAATAATATAATTAAAAATTAAAAATATTAAAATATTTATAATAAAAATTATTAAAATATTAAAATATTAATAGTAATATAATATTAATATTAAAAAATAATTAATATTGCAATCTAATAGTAAATATTATTAAACTCAATAATTAAAAATATTAGATTCCAAAATTAAAAAAATAATTTAATAAAAATTATTAATTTTATATTAAATATTACAAATCTAGTAATAAAAAAGATTCTAATAATAAAAATTATTAGAATAATTAATAAAAACTTTAATCTAATAATTAATTTAATCTAATAATTAAAAAGAATTTCTCATAATTTAAAAAGGTTATCCTAATAATAAAATTATATTAATCAAATTACAATTAATTGTCTATAATACAGATTATCTTAACGATAAATTAGCTATTTATACTGCAAGTAGGCTATAAGTGGGATTTGCATGAACACAAAATTAATTGTTTAGACTGCAAATGAGTTCCAAACGCATTTTACGACATACGAACCCTAACGAACATCATAAGTGATTTTGTTGCTATTGTGTTTTATCATTTACGGGTCAATTACAGGAAACAAACATGCCGATAGAAATCATGACTCCTCATGGTTGAACATAATAATATTCCTTTACTCTTCACGCAACTTGTATGGGACAATAGAACTCCCATTAGAGGAAAAACCACCATGTTGAAGGCTTTAATAAATCAAGCTTCATAACAAGGAAAACGATTCCGTCATCATGATAATTTGGTGATCAGAACAAATCAAAAAAGCCCAAGTTCTTTTTGCAAATTAATACAACATTCATCTATATATGTCCAGATACATATATTTTTGTTGTGTATATCTAAGGAAACTAATTAAGAGATAAAGTTGTGTCCTATTTGAGGTCGACTCCTTCTCTCTCAAATAACAACATCTGACATTTGAATACAAGATCCACTCCGTTGAAAATGATCTATATTATTTCAAGTATTCATAAACTAAAAATCAAGTATTTTGAATACTTTTTACCCATGATGCATCAATTATCGCAAAACGGACGACTTAAATAGTGAGTTAGTTAGTTAACGGTGTAAAATATTTGAAACCTAACAAAAATTGATTTGTCGGGGTTTTAAATGTTTAGATCATAATCAAATAGCCAGATCGAGAATTTGTATGTCTAAATACATAAATCTAACCAACTCACTACTTTCAGTTGTCCAGTTTGCGCCGCTTGATGGATAGGTAAAAGGTACTCAAAATATTTGATTTTTATTTTATAGATAATTGAAATAATATAGATCAACTTCACAGAGAACATCTTGTATTCAAATATCGAAAGATTGTATTTGAGTTGGAAGGATTCGAGCTCAAATTATTTTAGAAGGACACAAGTATATCTCAATTATCAATGCGCGCGTAAAAAAGAATAGCTCATGTTCACTCACTGAAGAGTTCAATAAAGCCAAATCTAACAATCAAATGAACCTAGACCGAGAGGAAATTATTTAACTGAATTAATCAAACCCGTGAAAATATCCATTATTATTATGATGGGTTTGATTAATTTAAGCTAAATTTTCTTGCCCACTCTGATATATCTTTCTTATTTCTACTTAAAAATAGTTAGTATAAACATAGTTTTATCTTAAATTTAAAATCTCTCATAATTCGATTGAACTTTTTTTTTAACGCTGAGCCAAATTTTAGGCACATCTACTCAAATGTACTTATGACAATTTTTTATCCTTTTTTTAATTTGACTCTCCAGCGAAATAAATTATTGAAGTCCTCTTTGGCTGTTAGAAAATAAACGAAGAAAAAATAGTGTGAGTCTCACGATTCGTATTTTACGAGCTTTTAACTTAAAATTCTGACACAAGTATTGTAATACTAAAAAGTTAAGTTAATGAGACAATTTTTCTTCTCAGTTTTATAACAAACAAACAGAGATAAAAAAACTCGTGAGATTCCCATATCAGAGCTGAGACGACTTACAGCCCCTTAAAAAAAAAAAAAACACAGAGAGAATCCAGCAGAAAAGAAACAATGAGATATCTTGTCACCGGAGCTCCGGCAAAGCGTGAACCGACAACCCAACACAAATCACTGTTTATTCCAATTAATTACAAACTCAACACAGTCCCTCACACCCAGGCTAATTCCCCTCTGATTTCTGAATCTCAACAAACCACAAACCCTAATTTTTTTTTTTCTAATAAATCTCAAAAGACTACAAAATAATTAAATTAAATAAAGAGAGAGTGTGAGGGCCCACCAAGCGGCGGGAAAACAAAAGTGGGAGCTTGTCGCCCAGCGGTCTCTCTCTCTCTCTCGAAGGTGACGTGTAGGTGCCGTCAAAATCCACTCGTCGAGTATGCGCATTTTTATTTTTTTACGCACGCGAGGCGCAGGATATTCGCCGGCCGGCTCGGCTTTATAAAGCTTTCAGCTTTTGGGGATTAGATTGGATTATATTAATTAGAGAATAATCAATCCAGCAATTTGAGCAACAAGCATTTTGTTTAATTGATTAATTAATTAATTAATGGGAACGTGGGGATGGTGGATGTATTTTGGTGTCGTGCTAATTTGTTTACTAATGGGGGACCATTTTCCAATTTTTGTATTTCACACACACTTTACTTTGTGAATTTGTATTAGGGCAAAAAAACAGTCTTTTTGAATAATGTATTCTTATTTTCTCATTTGAAATAATTATAGATGGAGAAAATTGGCTATATTTTTTTTTTTAAATTTTGGTGAATTGGCTTTGGACTTCTCCATGCACAAAACACTCGAGTGACCCACCAACAAATCCAAGTAACATATCTAATCATCTCATTAGAGCTCTTCTCAAAAGTTACCTTCCAACTCAGTTAACAACTGTTGTCTTCATTCATATTCCTTTAGACCCATTTTTCTACTCTTTGTTTGCTTCATTAATTATCATCCCTATAACCTCTCTCAATTTTGAAAGAATTAAAATTAACAAAATGAAGTATAATGCATGGAATGTAACTTGAGTGAAGTAATAGAAGAAATGAGCACACAATACAGGATGGTGCCCAAAGAATACTTGGGAGTTCTCACTTTCACTTCCTAACTTCTATTTCTCACAAACATCTCATTGTCATAAGTTTGCAACTGCAGTAATATATTCTTATTTTCTCGTGTGAAATAACTATAAATGAAAAAAAAAACAAAAAAAATGCCACTTAGAACTCTGAAGATATCATTTAATCAATACTCTGGTCCTCTTCCATCTAGCAAATTAGCTAGTGTTCTACCAACAATCCAAAGTTTCTCTTCATGTTAGCAGAAGCAAATCTACTCATCTCCTGACAAAGCAATCCATTCTTGCATAGTGTAATTAACATTCAACCAATTTTTGTAACCTAAAAGCATCCCTTCATCGCTTGCCGATAAAACAATTTCAGACAAGCCATTGCTTGCTGGTAAGAGGAAATTACATTGTATAACTAAAACAGTACAATTAACCAAACTGAACTCATCTGTTTGTTTTGGAGCATGCAACAAGTTCAGAAAGAGTATCAAGGACCTTAACAAGATCACCATCCTGTGCGAAAATCATGAAACACATGGAGATTACAAGAGACCACTGATCGCTTCTCAAGCAGTTGTCAGCAGGTTCACTCCACCGGTACAGAGAAGCAAATCGAGCTGCAGACTTCCAAGCTGTTTCTGCGATAAATCCAGACTCTCTGGAATGTGTATGGGCAGACCTCATGCCTGTCAGCTTCTTCATATTTGTCTGCATGATAAATTTTGTTACATATAGTAGATAATTATTGTGCTATTGTACTATTTGGACCTTTTCAGTTCAAAAAAGAAAAAGAGAGAGAAAAGAAAAACACTCTCCACGGTGCAACTTGCATATTCTAAATTCAAAAGCGAACTCGTCTGTAGTGGATTGTGCCATATCACTTGGTTGATGTTTTCTTATTACAATGCTTATACCTCAAGGTTTACATATTCCTTAATTCAAAGATATTAGTTAGTGCAAGTATTATTTCGTGTATCATGATTAAGGAACTAGTACTTCTAAGTTGAACAGTGAACCTTTTATAAAAGCAAAGAGGAGGGGGGACACTGTAATCATACGTATAGCCATATTTGGCCTCAACTGAACTTTAGGCACGTCCCAAAAGCTTACACTGAATAATCCTATAGTAAAAATATTAATATAATAAAAGCAAAGAGAAAAAGAAAAAAAAAGGTCTAGTCAACTCTATCTACAATTTTCCTAACCTGAACTAAAATTTTAATCTCTGCACACATACTAGAGCTTACACTAAATAAACCCGAAGACCATTACTAGAGTAAATCAACACAAGGATACACATCCTTTACAACTACAATGATTTCATGGGTAGAAATTTAAAATGACTAGACAATTAGAGGTTGAAAAATAAATACAGTTGAAAGCATTCTAGAAAAATTGCCAAGGATTTGTTATTGACATTTGAATATAAGTATGAATGTGACAGAGTACAGAAAAAAAAAAATAACTAATAGGCAGCAGATGCTCCGTACATGTTATAATTTAAACATTTGTCAAACTAATGAACTTATTTCCTCAATAAGGTGACTATCAAGCTCAAAATGCTTACATATAATGTTCCTCAAAAGAAGCAAAAACAGAACAACAAATAAACTTTTAATCATTCCTCTATATGTTATTCATATTTTTAGCAATAGAAATTCATCCCTGGTATGAATGTAAGTTATAATGAATGCAACTGATCTGTAGAAACATAGGCATAATTTTTATGCTTGCGCAGAATCAAATTATTTAACACTTAATGATTCAATCCGTGTATTACATCTTCAATAAATTTATCTTCAAATGTTATAAAGCAAAAAGAAACAGAAAACATGAGGTTTAATGTTACTTTAAGACGTTCAGGACTAGGCCAGAAAAAAAGTCTGATCTTCTTCCCCTTCCTGTGCTTGGATAGTGTACAACTTTCTAGTTGAGCTTTGGCATCCATAGTATGGATTCAGTCAAGCTTAAACACTAGGGTGAATTGACACAAATCCCAGAGTTTGACCACTTCTGACTCCAAGGTTACTCTTACACAATAAACATGGAAGGATGCCATAGGGCAGGGGCAGGCGTGCTACAAATACACCAAACCTTTACAGAAAACTCAAGAAGTAAACTTCTAATGGAGATTCAGATTTCGTTTATATAAACGACACGTGGGAGACTGCAAAATAAATGAAATATAAGGGTCATTGTACATTCCTCATACATGTCGCACTACTTTTAGGTATAATCTATATTTCTAAGTTGAGCAGTAAGATCAATGAGACCAGTTACAGTTCCCTGCTTACTGTTTCTTCTTTAAACAATGATACTTGAGAAAAAAAGTATTTATATAAAATGTCTCTAAGAAATAACATTTTTTTTGGGTGTTTTTTTTTACATTTTTTAGGATGATTTCTCTCTTATGCTTCAACCACTTCATACAACTTTAAACATGCCCAGAGAATCCTGAAGGGTTGCTCCACCATCATTTTTAGAGGTTTGAATTGCCTAATCAATAAAACTGGTTTGCAAATCATGAACCAGGTCTAAAGTAGGGAAGAGAGCTGTTAACAGAGCTGGATAGAAGAAAGAGATTTATGTTTTTGACCCCTAAAGTTTGAATTAAGGCTTGGTTGTTGCTTTTGTTGTACGCTCCAGTCCAAAAGCTATGTGGATGATGCTCACTTTCCTATAATTACCTTGTACAGGATCTTACCACTATGGATGTCAATGGGTCCGCTCGGGCGGGTATTGAACTCCAAACCCAAATATCAAAGCCTCTTACTTGACCCACCCAAAAACAAATGGATAAAAGAACCATTCTACACAAACCATACCCTGTATTTCGGGTTTGTTTGGGCCGGGTCGGTAATTCAGATACGATCGAGTATGGGCAGGCTGTGACATACGATTTGAATTTGAGTTGTTATTTGTCACAAAAAATAAAATAATTCATAACATCATATTATCGATAATTTGATATCCATTATTTAGTAAATACGAGCCACTACAAACATCATAATATTGTAGATATTGCAACGATTTGAAGAACAAATAATGGAGATAGAGTTAAATGCACTGGAAGTTCTGAAGTGAAACAGGAAAAGTAGAAGAACGGTGTAGATAAGAGACTTGAAGGCATATCCACAATGAGATGAGATGAGATGACACTTGAAGTCTTCATAGAGGGGGAGAAAAATCCGGTCTGAAAGACAAATGAGGATAAAATCCTATTTAAACTATATGTGTCCTCTTGATTATTTATCTTAGTTGAAATCATTTTTCTCATTTTTAAAATATAAATACATACATGGATGGAGAATGAATACATACATACATGGATAGTGATCTAGGAAGATCAAATAAATTTGATAAGCTTAGAAGTTTGAGACATCAAATTTGTCTATTCCAAGATCAAAAGAACGAAAAGATCATTTCATCGCATCTTAGAATGCGAAATCGGAGCCCGTATGCGAAAGTTACGATATTTTTAAGTTACAAGGGCAGTTCTGCAAATTTTGCAGGAGACAATCTATAAAATCAGGCCAGTTTCGTAAAATTTAAATTGTGCACATTAGCAGCAAATTTTTAGTTTCCTTTTTCTATTAGGACTTTAAGATTTCTAATATTGTTAAGTTTTTCGGTTTCTTACTTTATTTTCTTTTAGATTAGAGCTTGAGTTAAAGTAGAAGTCTTATTTAAGATAAAATTTATATATGAGATTTTAGAGTGCATTAAGATTTTATGTATGAAGTAGTTTATATAAAAGCCCTTTGAAACTCTTTGTAGGCATCTTGAAAATTTAATAAAAAATGAGAAATTTTCTCTATCTTTTCTAGTGGATTTCAGAGTTCTTCTACCTAGCATTTTGTTTAGGGTTCGTCGGCATAAAACAAGATCTAGCTGACGCTTTTCCTTCTAATTTGCGTTAAGTGATATCAAAGTCAGGCCAAATCTAAGATGGTTGGTGCAGAACGTGAAAGCAATAACAATTTAACTTTAAAGGGTTCTTCAGCTAGATTTGACGCTGGCAAGCAGAAGGTCAAAAAGCCAATTCCAATCTCTTCATCAAGTGATCAAAAATCTAGGTCTAAACAGCAACAAAGATCGTGATGGTGATGGAATAATTGTGTTGGCCTTAGCCTAAGCTGGCCTACACATCAACAAGATGATTTGAAACATCTTTTCATGTGCAGTGTTCTGTTAACAAGGTGTGCAAAGTTATCATTGACAATGAGACCAGCGAGACATGATTTTGAGAGCACTTGTGACCCATCTGAAATTGTCTACCGAGCCACATCAAAACTCCTACAACAATTGTTGGATCAACAAGGTATCATCTATTAAGATAACAAAGATATATAATGTTTCTATCTCAATTGAAATTTTTTTATTAAGATAATGTTACTTGTGATGTCATGGACATGAAATCATGGATGCATGTCATATTTTGTTGGGGAGGCCATGGCAATATGATGTTGATGCAAAGTATAAGGATAGGTAGAATATTTATATGTTCTTGTGGAAAGGTAAGAAGATTCTAATGCAACCTATTGAAGACCAAACTGAAGCTTCTATAGCGGACGAGCAATCTTTCTTATTAATTTGCAGCGATGGTGAACTTTTGACAGGATCCAAAGAGAATAAGGAGCGATTTGACATGGTAATAAAAGAACAACCATCGATGTTCCAGCAAAATTCAACCTTCAGAGGATTTAAGGAGATCAATCTTGAAGATATGGCCAATAGTTTACCACCTCTTTCATCTTCAACTGAGTTACTACACTCCAAAGAAACTTCATTGTCATTGCATCTAAGATGGGTGAAGAGGTTCAGATGACAGAGGTAGAAAAATCAATATCTTTGTCCTCACAAGAAACTTCATTGTCGTTGCCATCCAAATGGATGAAAAGGTTTCAGATCATGGAGGTAGAAAAATCAATGTTTCGCAGTCCAAAGAGGCTGGGCAATAATTCTTTGAGACTTTTATTCTTCATCTATTAATTGTTTTCTCATAAATTTCACAACATCAATCTTGATTTCAACACATTCATCACTATTTTTGTCATTGAGTACCGTCGTTACACCTCTCAAATTGTCTCCCGACACTTATGACCCTTTTCAAATTCTTTTAAAAGTGTCAAATTTGGAAGTGGATAAAATTAAGATAAATGAGGAATTCTTCATCAAGGTTGATTTTATAATGAAGCCGGTTCATAGTCGAAGACACCATTGATGTATTCTTTATGCTACAACATCAAGATTTATTGCAACAATCGACATCTATATTTTTCTTTTAAGCTATCCAAAGTTGCACTCAAGGTTGAGTTTTTTCGAGCAAAGTAGAATGATGTAGGAAGATCAAGTTTGATAAGTTTAAAAGTTTGAGACATCATGTTTGTCTACTCCAAGATAAGAGAACGAAAAGATCATTACATCGTGTCCTGAAACACGAAAATCAAAACCCGTTTGCAAAAGTTATGATGTTTTCAAGTTACATGGGCAGTTGCGCGAATTCTGCAGGGGACGATCTGTAAAATCATTTGGGCCAATTTCATAAAATCTTAAATTGTGCTCAATAGCAATGAATTTTAAGTTTCCTTTTTATTAGGACTTTAACATTTCTAATGTTGTTAAGTCTTCAGTTTATTATTTTATTTTCTTTTAGATTAGAGTTTGAGTGAAAGTAGGAATCTTATTTAAGATAGATTTTATATAAGAGTATAGGATATAACCGATGTACTAAAAGTAAATAAAAGAAACTACTAAACTCAAAATAAACTAAGGCATAAAAAACATTTGACAACATGTGATGTCCTCATCACTAACTCTCTATAGATAATTTAATTCTGAATAACTTACCTAGTAAAAATAATGATTCGTGCACGAGTCAGATGACATGCAGAGTCAAACACAAAGATTACAGCAAGAAATGACAAGATTAATATATAGACTAAGATACTAGAAGTAAACATTTAAACAGGCCAAGAGTACAATTATATGAATGCATCAACAAAAAAATTAGACAACATAGATTCCTAGCTAGTTCAAATATCAAAGCTCAATCCACAGAAGTACAATTCTAATTTACAAATGAAAGTATTTGTGTGTTACCTTCTCTCTACGACTATTTTATTGTTTACTTGACATTCCATGTTTAAATCTGCTAGTAAGAAGCTCAGAAAAGATCAAGAAGTAATAAGTTGTATCCCTAAAAATGCCACCATGTAACAAAGAGCCAGACGATAGTCGATAATTAAAGCAAATCCAAAAAGGAATCCCTGCTTAGCACAATCAACAAAACTAACATCAGGCATTTTGAATTGATAAGGAAAAGAGCAAGAACTGAGAGCAGAAAGCTGATTAAGATACATCTTGCAGTTATAACTGTCCGAAATATCTCGAGCTGATGCTCCTAACTTGCAAATTTCTCCCAAGCAGACCAAATTAGAGCGAATGAATACAATAAGAATGTCTTGGAGTATAATATCATAGGAAACCTTGAAAAGTAAATGTAAAACACTATTGAGTACAATACCTTTTCATAAAATAGAGTATCAGCAATAAAGGCATCCCATGTTCCCTCCTTCACCATCTGTTCAAATATCAAACAAAAGCAAAGGTGTCACTCACTAAAGAAGCTTATTTAACATATGTAATTACTAAAAAAACTTCATCTTTTTAGCTAACAAGATAGCTGTCAAATTTCAAACCCCCCAAAAAACAAACTAAAGAAGCTTAAAGGTTATTATGAAGGTTTATAACATTGCCTGATTCTGACATGTAACTCTAATATTGTAACGAGTTTTTGTTACCCAAGACGATATCAACCCGATACGAAAACTGATATCAACCAATACCGATATCAGAAAAAATTCGCTTTAGTTAGAGTATTTTCCATAAAAATATATAGATAATAAAGAATAAAACTGCAACCAATTCTCCCTATCTCACACCCTAACAACCCCGGCCACCCTCACAACTTGTGAGGGTCTACTCGTTCAAATGCTCTTTCAGTATCATTTACCCATTGTCTCTCAAGAATAGTGGGATTATAGTGAATTTAAGCTGAAATCTAAGTTATAAATTAACCCTAATGTCAAGCTATCAATTCATTCAACTCATTCATAGAGAGATTTGCTAAAGGAACCTTTGACAAAAAGTGTAGATTTTCTTAAATCTAACCTTTATTAATACACTCAAAAACCTGTATTGGATTCTTCGAATTGAACTGTTTGACTCAATGCCTGAAAGATTATTAGAGCACTAACTACACTTAAAGGAAATGACTCTAGTGCTATCTGATTTTTTTTTTTTTTTTTTAAGATGTAACTGTGAGGGAAAAAGTGGGATCATCTTTCAATACCAAGTACCAAAATAAAATCAACCAAGAAGAAGAAATACTACTACACATAAGGATAGTAAACTCATACAAGCATATCAAATGCCTAATTTGTTCTATGAATTTTCTGTTCATTTATACTCTTGATCCAAGCAGTGCCTCAATTTGTAAAATAAAATAAAGAAAATAGGATAAAAATGGAAGAAAATAAAAGAAAAAAATTAACTAGAAAAGATATATTAATTTATTTAGAAATCAAGTAGTTAATAAGAAAGGTGGATTACATATTTAGAATAATTGAAAGATTATAATAGTAGACATGTAGATTATACTCGTCTCAAGGCAAAGACAATTAGGATGTATTCAATAATTTAAAAGTTTTAACATATTGACTTTGGACTAGGATAAAGAATTTTTTAATTTAAAAATATTACAGTTATAACTAACCTTTTATTCTAATCAGATTTCAATATATTTAATAGCAAAATTTATCAATGCAATGTGCACGTGCATTTGAGAAAACATACTTTAAGGTTTTCAATTGAATTGATGTAAGTCCCCTCCCCCCCAACCCCCCGGGTTCAAAATTCTGGCTACGCCATGGTGTGCAACATCAAGCTCCATTACCACAAGTGTCTCATTCTCTTTCGAAAACCTATGATCAGATGATCTAATCATGGCATTAGCGCTCAAACTAATTGTTAATTGGCACACAGATCTCAAAAAAAAAAAATACATTGGAAATTGATGAACAGATATAATCAACAAGTTTTATCATTGTTTGGAGCATCTAGAGATCCCTTCGAAGAATTGTAATGAAAAGAAACAAGCACAACATAGAACAAAATATTGGGCTTTTTCACATAGAATATTTAATATGATTTTGATGGTCACTAACAATATCATGAGCGATGCAGAATGGATATATAGCAAAGTAAAAGGCTAGTTCTACTGTCAATAACTAGATCTAGATATTTGAGAAAAAGTCTTGTTCCTGACAAGCAACCATCAACTCCTTTTCTTCTTTGTCATCCTCATTTACTAATATTTGTGTCTCACGTTGGTGAAATTTCTCTTGACATAACAGCCCCCCAGCGCCCCCACCCCCCCCCCCCCCCCCCCCCCCCGCGGCGGATATGTGCACAAAATGCAGGCAGCTCTCACTGCATTCGGACAAAACCTGAATGCATGGTTCCAACAATTCGGCACTCTGTTCCCAGTGCATGGCTCCACTTGTAGGATTTGAGACATTATTCAACACAGATGCACACGCAAGATTGTACTAATCATTTCCGATATATGGATAAATATTGAACTCTGTCAAGTACTCTCCATGGATTTAGTTAGACCATATGCTTTGGCATGTCAGTGCATCGAGCTTAATCTCATGCATAGAAGCCATTAATGGTAATAAAGGAATTGCCCTTCACTAACCTAAAAGCATTATTGACCTTTGTAAGTCAACAATATAGTTGGGTTCAAATCCTAGATAATCAGTTTCCAATTGAACTAATGTTATGGTCCAAATTTTAAAAAGAATTTGATCTCACGCTCCAACAGTCCTAGGGTTTTTGGAGTATCGGTTAAGTCCTTGACAATTGGTATCAGAGTCAATCCATGTCCCAAGTTCGAATCCTGGAAAGGTCAACCTAGAGGCTAAATTAAATTACTGGTAGACCTGTGGGAATTCCCACAGGTCGGGCCAGTGTAACTAGAGTGAATGCTGCCGTGGACATCAGATTTGGAAGCGTGGTGGTATGTTACAGTCCAAGTGCTAAAAAAGAATTTGATCTAATGCTCCAAGGGCTTCTAGAGTATTGGACAAGTTCCCTAACAACTAAGAGTAAGGAATCCTTGGCACAAGATGAACTTTGTCCAAACATTAAGAAACAACAAAGGGCCTTAGGGTTTGAAACTATTTGGACTTACAAAAGTATGTTCAGTTATGGCTTATCAATTAGATACTTGTACGACAGTGAGGCCTGGCTCGCTGGTAAAGAGGCGTGAGTGGGTTGTGCGGGGTCCCAGGTTCAAGTCCTGACTACAGCCTATGTAACAATAAATATAACTCTACATCATTCCGGAAGGATTTGAGGCTGAATCCTTCTTACTCAAATATACAACTCTACGTCATCCAAATGCAAGATCCACTCCGTTAAAGTTGATCTTCATTATTTCAATTAACTAAAAATCAAAAATCATGTGTTTTGAATACTTTTTACCCATCCAACAAGGAGGTGCAAAACGAACGGCTGAAATAGTGAGTTGGTTAGTTTAACGGTTTAAAATATTTGAAATTTAAAAAAATTTGGTATATTAGAGTTTTTAAGTGTTAAGATCATGATAAAATAGTCAGATCGAGAATTTGTATGTCAAAAACGTAGATCTAAGAATATACTATTTTCGGCCGTCTAGTTTGCACCTACTTGATGGTGGGCAAAAGTATTCAAAATATACGATTTTATTTTTTACTTACTTGAAATAATATAGATCAAGTTCAACGGAATAGATTTTGCATTCGAATGTCGTAAGATTGTATTTGAGTGGGAGGATTCGGGCTCAAATCTTTTTGGAAGGACACAAGTCTCTCTTTCTTATGTATATCAGCCGACAGTGAGAGTCTCTCTCAGCCTACGGTGACGTGGCACATTATTTGCCACACCAATAAGTTACGGCCCGCCTATTGGAATAAGTGAAATTACTAATTGCCCCGCGGTAAAAGGTACCTGTCCCACTATTGTTTAATATTATTTCCTCCCTATTTTGTTTTCCGCTTGTTGTCAGATTTAGGTTTTCTTTTTCCTGCCATAAAGATTTTTCTAAAAATAGCGGTATCCAGATCAGGTTTTTTTTCTTTTTTCTTTTACTTTGCAGACCTAAATCTCCTTTTCTATTTTAATGTCGACGGCGGAGCAGAATACTTCTCCTGCTAATTCAGGTCGCCGTCATCCCCGATCTCTATCTCCAGATCTAAATATAAATCATATATCATCTGGTTCAACTACCTCACAGAATATTGAAAATCTTGAAGGATTGAGATCTTTGAATGCTGATCAAGAGATTTTTATTTTATCCTTTTTGTTATATTTCTTCCCACAATTTCTTATACGTAAAAAATTTTGTGTAACGTAGATGGAACTGCGACCTAGATTTCATTTTACAGAATAATAATCACTTTTACCAAAGTCTTTTTTCAGTAATAATTTCACAGTTTTTGTTAACTACAATCTCAGTCGCAGTTATTTTATTTAATACACTAAATTGTAAGAACTACGACTACGGTCGCAGTAAGTATTAAAACAATTTTTCCAGTGGCCAAAGTTATCTTTACAACTACGACCTTAGTCGCAGTCCTATATATTATAGTTCAGACGTGTGATTTTTAATTAGTTTTTTTATATACTAAATTGTAAGAACTGCGATTTAAGGTCGCAGTATATATTATTGACAACAGTTATTATACATATTTTTTTGAAAAAAAACTAGTCATCCTGAGAACTGCGACAACTACGACTATGGTCGCAGCCTTTTATCCAGAAGTTACAGATATCTTTACATCTTCGCCCAATGTTCTAAATGTCAGATGTCGGCCTAATGTCGGAAGGCAAAATGTAAAATCGGATTGCGAATTTCGGGATATTTGCCCAATTTCGGTGTCAATTTCAGAGGTCATATACATTGTATAGTATAGTCTTAAATGTCATAAATATCCTAAAACATCACATTTATGATATATAAAGGCATGAAAGCAATACATATTTAAACCATCTTGTTTCGGATATACTTACCTGCACAACTTGTATTTAAGCTACGATTATGAATGAAAACTTCAAGTTGTAGCCAACCTACACAATATAAACAATGAACATAGAATCAATATTCAAGCTAATATACAGAAAAGATTAAAACTATCTAAATAAACAATGAGAAAGAATACTTTCAAAAAAAATAAACAATAGAAAGCTATAATTCTAAGAAAGATCAAGTCCATGTTTCCACTTTCTAATAGTTTAAAGTTCAAAAAATACAGTGACACATCAAAGATAGTTCTTAAACACATTTCAAAATCAAGCTCAAAGCAATAAATTTTCATAAGGTGAAAGTGACTCGGGTGATATCTCCTTCTCAATCCTCCAAAAACTTCGGCTCTGAGTCCTCTGAATCGATCACATCATTACTTGTTAAATTAAGCTCCAACTCGTGGCTCTCATCCTCTGATGATGACTCCGAACTGGATGATTCCATGTCTTCTTCGCGTTCATTAGTAAATGGGCCCCCGCCTTTTGTTTTTCTCTTAAAAGCCCTCAACTTTGTTCTTGAACTCTTTCTTTTCTTTATAGTAGCTCTCGAGGATTTTTCAACTTACCTCCATGTTAATCCTTCTCCGGGAAAGACCTCATCATCGCTTTCTGAAGCAGGAGCTCCATTTGTTTTTGGAGGCACCAACCAATCGGTGACTCTTTCCTCATCATCAATAGCTGCAAATAGATCTCTATTAATCAATGATGTTTTGCTCTTGATTTTTGCATTGAACTTGACGAAAATTAAATTATACAATTTCTTATAACTTAGTTTCTTCCTATTTTTTGTATGGACCTAGAAAAGAAAATCATTAAACAAATTAAAGAATGCACACAAATTTAGACTTCTAAAAGAAATTCTATTGTTCAAAAAAATGATAGTTTTTATACCGTCTCAAAGATACTCCAATTTCTCTCACACCCGGACGAGCTAGTTGTCAAGTTCAAGACTCTCATTACCATTTCTCTCAACTCGGGAGCATCAATCCCATGCATCATCCACCAATTAGCTAATCAATTGAAAGTTATAGAAAAGTCATCAACAAATTAAGCTTTATATTTTTTCATTAAAGTTAATAACAAATATATCAAGCAATGTACCTGGATTAAGGTTAGGATTTTCTGCTCCTTTTTTTGCCCAGTCTCTCCCAAAAGAACCTTTTTGATATTGATACAAAGCCAACTGGTCAGTTATCTTGTTGAGAGTTTCGTACTTTTCTGGATAGAATCTATACATGACCTCAACAAGCTCATCCATAAAGATGCCGGCCTTTTCAATCTCCATCTTCTTCTTGTAAAAAATGTAGGAGTTCAAGTAGTGTCCCGCTCTATACAAAGGCCCCTTAAGCTTATCCTCCCATCTTTTGTCAATAATATTCATATAGGAATATATTTCTTCTCTTTTGAGTCGAGTTTTTTTTAATGTCTTCCTTTGCTCTTTCCAGGTCATCATAAAGAAATCATATGGATGTTTATCACCATCAACTCGTCGAAGAACTTTCACTAGTGGTGAAAAAAGTTTAAGAGCAATATCCACATTGTCCCAAAATCTATTGGAACCAACAATATCAACAACCTACGAATATAAATAATAAATTGGTCAACAATCAAGATAAAATAATTTCTAATTATTATTCAAGAACTAAAAAATTTATAAATTATACCTTCTTTTTCACATTCTTTTCAGAAAGAGGATGCTGCAACCATCTTTCACATATAAACATTTCCTTCAACTCTTTTCTTTTCTCCCTTATAGAATTTAAGGAGAGGAATGCAGTAGCAAACCTAGTAGCCCCAGGCGTTAGAAGATCTCCTTTTGCGATATCTCTCATCAAGCTAAGGGTGATTATGTGGGTATAAATGAAAACTGACACAGACCTCCCATTCACGATAGCATTACGAATAGGTTTGATCTTGGCAATGTCCCCTAGCATTAAATCACCGTGTATGCAACACAAGAAGTCCAAAAAATGCTAGGTCTCTTCGATAACATAATATATGCGACCGCCATGTTGTTTGATGTATTGTCAGTCACAATTTGAACCACATTTTTTGGCCCTACATCTCTAATTGCTTTATCAACAAATTGAAAGATGTAGTTTGCATCGTGTTTTTCTGCTGAAATATCCTCTGAATGCAAGAAGGTTGTTCCTACTGGACAGTGGGCAACGATGTTTATCAAACTCCTATTCTTTCGATCCGACCGAGCGTCAGTCATTAGCGTGCAACTGCTAACAATACAACTCTCTTTGAACGGTTTGAGATTGTTCTGTGTCTCCTCCACCTCTCTTTCGAGAACAGTCTCGCTAAGCTCATAAGGTGAGGGGGCCTCCATCATTTCACCAAATCTTCCAATAGCTATCAACAATTGCTGGAACGAGGGAAGAGTAGCGGTATTGAAGGGAATCCCAGCTTCATAAAACCATTTCCCAATGTATCTAATGGTGTCTTTTCTTCTCTTCTTTCTTTACTTGAAGTCTATTGTCTTTTGCTTAGATTTAGCGAACCCCGCCGTCAACTCTTCCAGAGTTCGTTAAGTAAATTTGTCCATCGGTCCTTTTGCTTTGATGGAGACGGATCCAAACTTGATCCTTTGAGATAAACAATCATTTGGATCCTGATAATCATACTCATCCTTTCCAATACGCACGTCATCAGCTAGAGCTTGAAAATCAGCCGCCTTAGATTGCTTTTTTGCATCAGCTTTCCTTAACAATTCGATCACCTTCACCTTCACATTTTCAGGGACTTTCAAACATGGTGCACAATTATCTTGCCGTTCCGCAAGATGTTATTTCAAATAGCTTACTCCCCCCGACATAAATTGGTTGCAATATTTGCAACGTAATTGTTGGGTACTATTACCAACTCTTATCGCATGTTCCCAACATGGATCTTTCAATTTAGACCCGCCTGTGACAGAGGGTGCTTCACTAGATACTGCGGAAGAAGACATTTTGATTTGCACTTCCTACCTTCAAAAAGAAGGTTAAATACAGTTAAACAACAACAAATGAACAAGATAATAAAAATGATTACTTCAAACCTTTTAAATTACTAAGAATTAATGGTGGGTAGATGGTGTACTCTTTTTTTATATTCTTATCTTATTTATTTATTTCTTAAGTATTTCTCTTACTTTACATTTCTAAAATTAACTTTTCTAATCTTTTTATTCAGGTATTACCGTATTGGACATTATACATAATTGGTGCACGTGGATGTTGTTATATTGATGAAGCCAAGCAAATAACAAAGCCAAGCCAAGCAAATAACAATATTGCTAATTGTATTTTTAATCTTTATTTATGTAATTATGTGTTGTTGCCTCTTATAAATGGAGTGAAAGTATTGTTGTAATTGTATCTTATGTTTTAATATTTATTTTGTAAGCAAATCAAGAGACATCACTTAATCTAAATTATCCACATCATTTTAATATTCACAAAGAAACTGAAAAAAAATGTTTTAAAATATCCAATATATTTCATAAATTTTAACAATACAGTCTATGCCTATGACATAAATTTTAACATTATTCTAATTGCTAGATTGTTAATCAAGTTTTAATAAAAAAAACTACAATTAGTCAATTATTCTGCTCTCAGTTCTCTCTCCCTCATTGCGCTTTCACTGCAGAGTGTAGACTATTTAGTCTCTCTTTCTCTCGATCTCTCTCTCACCCTCCAAACCTCCCTCTTTGCTCTCTCTCTCTCACTCGCCGCTCTCCCTCTCTGCTCTCTCTCTCACTCGTCGCTCTCTCTCGCTCTCTGATCTCTCCTTCTCAGAGAGCGAGAGATCAGAGAGCGAGAGAGAGAGAGAGCGGCGAGTGAGAGAGAGCAGAGAGGGAGAGCGGCGAGAGAGAGAGAGAGAGTAAAGAGGGAGGTTTGGAGGGTGAGAGAGATCGAGCGAAAGAGAGCAGCATGGCTGCGATTTAGAGCGCAAAGAGGGAGAGAGAAGATAGAGCAGTGAAAGAGAAAGTCTAAATATTTAACCAGTAACCACTTATAGTTTCATTGGATGATCAATATAATTCTTTCAGAATTTTGTGCTTGGAATGATCTCCAAAAGGGATCTGCAATTTAAAAAAATCAAATGTTAATGAGATCAAAAAGAGATGGAAGAGGGGAGAGAGAGTTAAAGAGCACTGCGGGAGATATGACGGGAGAGAGAGCAATGAGAAAGAAAGAGAGAGCTGAGAGAGAAATCAAAGGCAGCGAGAGAGATGGAGGGAAAGAGAGCAGGGAGAGAATCAAGATTTGAGAGAGAAATCAAGAGCTGAGAGAGAAGGGGATGGAGGGAGAGAAAGAACAGTGGGAGAGAGCTGAGAGAGAGAATAAACCTTCGAAGACGACTTGGACAACGACGCTGGGATTAGCGATGAGGCTGTGACCGATGCTGACGAGGCTAGGTCGACGATCAACGAGGCTGGGCTGACGATCGACGATGACCGAGCTGCTGCTTCTTCTCTTCGCTGGAGTCGGCGACGAAACAAAAGAGATGGAGATCGGGAGAGTAATGGGAAGATAAAAGAGGCATTAGGGTTTTAAGGATTAATGAGGGTCGGGTAGCGTATCGAATAACAAACCTAAAAAAAATATCGACCGACATTGAATCGGCCGACATTTGGATATCGGCCGAAATGTCGGCGACATATACCCAATTTCAAAATTCAAAATTGGTTTCCAATTGCGAATCGGCCACGTCTTAAAACCGAAAGTTCGGCCAAAATTTAAAACATTGCTTCGACCTTAGTCGCAGTTTTATTTATTATAGTTCAGACATGTCATTTTCAATTATTTTTTTAGTTCAACAATTTGTTTTGTAGGATCTGAATTCATATGGAGAAATGTCTAGAAGCTCAGTTATTCTTTTAGGACAACAGTTTTTCACAGACGATGAAATATACAACTTCTACAATTCTTATAAAAGGAACAGAGGTTTTGACGTGAGAAGAAAAGAAATAAATAAGTCACGGAGGCCTCCTCATGAAGTTATTTGAAAAAATTTTGTTGCAACAAGGAGGGTGTGAAAAAATTGTGTGATAAAAGATAAGATGGGCTTGTATCCCTATCATACTGGTCTACAATTTTAGCACACTTATATTTGATTTTAGGTCTTTTTCAGCACCAAACTCATTGTAGAAGGCTATAAAAATTTAACCAAACGGGGTCTCCTTCATCGCATTGACAAAATTGGCCTGAATGTGCTTTTTGAACTTTCTTATGAATTCACACATAGGCTTTAGGCTCGATCTCATGGACGAACATTCAGTTCTTATTTACCATAGATGCAGAAACATTAACATTAGTATAAACATTAAGGTCGTAATACTTTTAAATAAAATTTGAAAAGAAAAAAGACTGCGACCTTGGTCGCAACAGTCTTTAATAAACTATAAAACACTCCGACCAAGATCGCACTGTTATATTACACTGCGACAGTAGTCGCAATTTCTAATTAAATCAAATAATTAACCAATGAGGTCCTTTGTTTCATCATACTGCGACCAGGGTCGCAGTGTCCTATTAAGCTAACTTAGTAAATATAAAACACTGTGATCAAGGTCGCATTGTTATATTACACTACAGCAGAGAACGCAATTTTCTAATTAACCCAAATAATTTACCATGAAGGGGCCTTTGTATCATCATACTGCGACCAGGGTCGCAGTATCCTATTAGGCTAATTTAGTAGAACAAACTGCGACCAGACCCCCAAAAAAGAGAAACGGACAGCAACACTGCGACATCAGTCGCAGAGTTTTAAAAAAATAATCTTAAAAACTAAATGGACATTAATAATTTTTAAAAATATATTTTTTAAAGACTGCGATCAAGGTCGCATAAACCTAAGACGTTAATATAATAATTGTGACCTAACTCGACAAAATAGGGAATGAAAAAATAAAGGTGACCTTGGTCGCTGTGTTAAAAATTTAAAAAATTAAATCTTTAATAAGATCGTTAATTCCTATTTTCTTTTCATTTTAAACTGTGACTTGGATTAAAGTTTTAGTGTAAAAAATTAAAAAATACTGTATTAAATCGCGTAAATATACTTAATTTTGATTCTTGCTTCTTTAATAAAAAAAGTGACTCTTTCACTCTTATTTGTGACCATAGTCGCAAGCTTTTAAAAAAAATTAAATAATTTATTTTTAAAAACCAAGATTCTAGAAAATTTTAAGAAAAAATCAAATTTTTCTGGAAAAATTCAGTTCATCAGACACTTTTAATTGAAGTTAAATTAAAATAGGAATTTTCTGTAAAAAGCAAAAAAATGGAAATCAAAACTGAAAAAAATATAACTATTAAGGGTTACAGAACCTCAAAAAAATATTTTTTTAGGTTTCTCCTTTACATTTTTTCACGGATGATTTCTTGGGCGCCATCTTGATCAGATCTTTTTTTTAAAAAATGAATTTTTGAGTGAAAAATGATCGGAAAATTTAGGAAACAATAACACTAAAATTTTAAGATTGACGAACCGAAAATTTCAGATCTGTAATTTTTTTGGAAGAAAATGTCTTACATACAGTAAAAAATTGTGAGAGAGGGTATTTTCGTCAAAGCGATTGTTGAAGTGATTGATGGCTTATTCGGGCAGGAATTTTTTGGTTTTTATCCGTCAAAATTAATGACAAATTCGTGGCTATTATGTTGTCACGTCCCGCCGGCTGAGAAACTCTCTCAGTTGACGGCTGAGATACAGTAACCCCTATATATATATAATATATATATATATATATATATATATATATATATATATATATATATATATATATATATATATATATAGGGAGAGAGAAATGTACCTCAGCCGCCAGCTGAGAGAGACTCTCTCAGCTGTGACTGCAATATGATCGTAAACTTACTGCTATATGGTAATATGGTCGCAGTCTACTATAATATGGGTCTCTCTCAGCTGTCACTGCAATATGATCGTAAACTTACTGCTATATGGTAATATGGTCGCAGTCTACTATAATATGGTCGCAGTCCTAAAAATCATATATTTTCAGTGTAATTAGGACTGCGACTATGGTAGCAGTTCTCAGAAAAAGACTGCGACTTTGGTCTCATTCCTTAGCAAAGACTGCGACCATGGCAGCAGTTCTCATAAAAATACTGCGACTTAATCACAGTCCTCATATAAAACTACGACCATGGTATCAGCACCCAAAATTGTGGTTAAAATTCAGCCACGTTGCGCCAGCTGAGAGAGTCTCTCTCAGCTGGCGGTTGAGTTACATATTCCTATATATATATGTGAGGGATCTGTATCTCAGCTGACAGCTGAGAGAGTTCTCTCAGTCGGCATGACGTGGCTTCATATTAGCCACAGAGAAGCCAAAAATTTAGGTGGTAAAAGAACCCTCAGCCGCTTTATCATTACCCAGTAACTAAAATACCCTCAGTTTCTCTTTTAACCTGGCTACAACTGTTCCTCCACTAAAAAAATCACAAATCTAAAAGATTTAAGTTTTTTCAAACAAAAGAATTAAATATCTTGATTACTAAATTTTAGAAAAATAACTTATTTTAAAAGAATGCAACCATGATTGCATTAATGTTCAAGTTTTTTTTGAAAGATGTTTAATCACAATAAAAATCTATTACTCCGACTTGAAACAATTTATTTTAGTTTTTTTGTTTTCTGAAACTGCAATCGAAGTCGCAGTTTCTGAAAAGAAAATTTTGGATTTAATTTTTTAATATCATTTTTACTTTTTAGATTTATTTTTGGTTCACATTGTGACCTTTGGTCGCAGTGTTGCAGTCTTTTTTTCGATTAGCATCACAATATTTTTTTTACCTTGGTAAGCTAAATAGGATACTGCGACCGTGGTCGCAGTCTTATGAAATAAGAGTCGCAGTCAACTGAAGCGGCGACAAAAATCTCATAAGTTAATTAATTAAGATGATTAGAAGATTGCGACTTCGGTCGCAGTCTTAAGTAAACAACAATCTCTTTGAGAATGTTTTGTTTGATAACACTGCAACCTTAGTCATAGTATTTTTTATTAAGTAATTTAAATAGAATGCTGCGACCGTAGTCGCATTCTTATGAAATAATAGACATAGTCAATTGAAGCAGTGAATAAGGTCTCGAATAAGTAATTAAGATGATTAGAAGATTACGACAGAAGACTGTGACATTAGTCGCAGTCTTATGTAACCTTGGTCATAGTATTGTTTTATTAAGAAATCTAAATAGGATACTGCGACCGTGGTTGCATTCTTATGAAACAAGAGACATAGTCAATTGAAGTAGTGAACAAGGTCTCGAAGGTTAAGTAAGATGATTAGAAGACTAAGATCGAAAACTACGATATTGGTCGCAGTCTTATGTAATAGTAGTCATTTTGAAAAGTTTTATTTGATACACTATGACCTTGGTTGCGGTATTTTATAACTTATTTTTCATTTTTGTGATCAAGGTCGCAGTCTTTTTATTAATAATTTTAATTGGACTGCGACTTTAGTCGCTGCCTTGTAAAACAAATGGTTTGAAGATGAAATTTCATACTGCGACTATGGTCACAGAATTCAATTTTATCTAATAGTTTATTATTATGAATGCGATCAAAGTCGCAGTCTTGATGAAAAGGACAACTTTTAAAATAATTTTTTTCTATGACTTAAGTTGCATCTCTGAAAGATTGGTTATATATTTATGTGTATTTTACATGTCTTTCAGATTTTAAATTGAATGGCCAACATTTCCGATGATGAAAAATTTCAAATAGGCCTTCCTTTGAAAGAAGAAGAAGAAGAGAAGAATTATTATGAAAATATTGAAGATGACATCCCGAGGAATATTAACCTGTCAAAATAACTGATGGAGATCTAGGTCAGCAACTAAAAATTAATATCTAATCCCGCTTTCGCTTTTTTTTATAACAACATTCTCTACAAGAAAAATCTAGATCTGACAGTGTGAGGAGACACAGAGATATAGATATATAAAAGGAAAAAAATATTAATAAAGAATATAAAACTAATACATCTTCTAAGAAAAAGACAAATGATAGGGACTTTTAGTAATTTCAATTATTTTCAAAAGCGGGATATCATTAAGATTGTCGAATTTTGTAGCACATATTGTGCCATGTCACCGCCGACTGAGAGGCACTCTCAGCTGTCGGCTAATATATATATATATATATATATATATATATATATATATATATATATATATATATATATTTGATACTTGTACCTTTCTTTCTTTTGAAAGAATGGGCATAATTTAAATTTCGAATGCAGGGAAAACACATATCCAGTTAATTAATTGCCAAAGGAACGACTTTACCTTCCTAACTACTGCATTTTCCCTGCATTGTCACACGGAGAAAAATGCACCCCAATCAAGCATCATGAGATCTTGCTAGAATTTCTAATTCATGCATGATGGTCACCCTCAAGTAAATTAATCATAAAATGTGGCCAATTACGGTTCTTAGAGATCCAATAAGCAATCAAAATCTCTAATTTTCGCCCTTAAAACATTCAACTTACTTTTATTGCTGTCAACACCAAAAATGTAAGAACCGCTTGCATTTCCTGCACCCAAAAAGATCCACAACCAATCAAAACAATCACATAAATACCCAAAAAAAGAGAGAGAGAAAAATAGGAAAAGTACGCGACGAAAGAGGTGATGACCGAGATGTGGAGAGAGAGTGAGCAGCGGAGGATCGAGCGACGAAGTAAGAGAAGAAGGTGAGGAAGCGGAAGAGGTAGAAGGGCTCCGTCGCCGTTAGATTCAGCCATGGGAGAAAGTGATTATTACGGTTGTTTCCACTCGCCGCCGTCGCCGTTGACGCGTCCATTGGGATTTGTTTCGTTTTCGTTTTTCTTGCAGCGGAGCTGAGCTGCTTGCCGCCGATCGCCTACAAACTCCCCAGTTTGCTTTCTGTCTGCTTTCTTTTTGCTTGATGTGGGCCGAACTGACACGAGGACCAACACAACCCGACCCGGTTAGAGACGGGCTCATCTTAGGCCGTGATTACAGAATTTCCAGGGACCAACCTTGTTGGCCCAATTTTTATTAGGCGTGCAGCATGGAGTTAGCGGCTTAATGTCCGGTTTTAGAAACTACCATGAATTTTTTTTCTGATTTTAAAAACTATCATAAACTTTGATAATAACAATAAATTATCATGAACAATGTCTTTTCATGATAGCTTTCTGAAAATTTAGGAGGTTTTTATGAAAAATCATGGTAGTTTTTAAATTTTTGAAAACTTTTGATAGTCTTTTGAAATTGAATGAAAGTTCACGACTGTTTCATGAAATTAAGTCTTCGGAGTTATCTGGGCCGTCATACTTAAGTGGAGTGTGGATTGGTAAGATGTCATGTACCAAATGCACCTAAATTTTGTAATTCTTCTTTTTGAGATTCTTTTTCAACAGAAGTTGCTATCAATTTCAAATCATAAAGGAAAATTATCTCACTGGGAGCCTATCAACTTTCAAACAAAAATCCTTGTTGAAAGCTTCATTATTATCAAATAAAATTACACTTTAAAGTAACAAAGAGTAACTAAAGATAAAACATATGACAAAGTGTAAACTTGCAATTCTCTGAAAACTTTTCATGTGTAGAACTAGCTCGATGTCTCAAACCCGGCGACTTCTCCATGTTTATCACTGGTAAGTAGCTACTGTAATTTGAAATAATTCATATTACATAGAAAATTTATTATCAATTTCATAATCATCAAACCGTATAATCTAAGTGGTAACCTATCAAATTTCATTAAAAAAAAAGTTCTAACATAATATTAGCATAGTTACTATCAAATAAACTATATTAACAAGGAAACAGAAGGTAAAAATGAAAAAGAGTATAACAAAATTATAAATTTACTTTTCTTTTGTATTTTTTCTTCTACTGTTACTGTAGTGGTCAGAATCTGACCACTCCTCAAGATCGCGACATGTGTCTCGTCACGACAGGAGTGTCATAAGTGGACGACGAACTCGAGATACCAGTTGGCTCATACTCAACCTAGAGGAGAGAGCCTCGGGCTTTACCCCGATATCACACTCAACCCCGAGGAGAGAGTGTCGGGCCTTGCCCAGAGCTATTCAGCCTCGAGGAGAGGAACTCGGCCCCTTTCCTTTCCGACATCCGCAACTACCAAATCTCTCCCTGACTTTCACGACATAGGCTCCTCGTTAAGACTCCAACTTCCACTGGACACAGCTCAGCAGCAGGTTTTCCCGGATCGCGAAGGCAGTTAAACTGCCACTATATCCGTACGCTCTACATACTTTCCTATTTCAGTGGGAGCAATTATGCATAGTGACAGATATCTCGGCATGCCAATCCAACAATAAGGCACAGCAATCTGAAAGTTATGAAAAGATCTTAACATGCAAATTGTGCAATTATGGAGATCCAGGAAATCAGTTTCATCGATTATACCCCTACATAGTACTTACACACCTGGAAACCCATGAAGAATGGGGGTCGGCGAAGATCAAAGAAATTATAAACACAAAAAAACTCTACCAAAAAATTGTAATCTCCTAAAATATAGTGAATTCTCTCTTTCCTCCCCGTGGTTTTTCCCATTGTGGGTTTCCACGTAAAAATCTCTTTTCTCCGTTTGTTTACTATGTTGACCTTAATTTTCACTCCTAATTTGGATAGACCGCCTTTCATTTGTAGTGCGAGATTGACTGTTCGATCAATCGCATTGAAAATTTCCTACATAAATTGGTGCTTTCATTGAGATTTGAGTCCTTGCACTCAAGATATATCTCCTAAAACTCACAAAAACTTCCTCAAAAAGCCTCTACCACGTCAACGATGGCCCCAAGAAAACAAGACAACAAAGGTGCAACATCCAAAGGCATGGCAATCGAAGCTGTTGGGGACGCAGTCCCTCCACTAACCAGCGATCAACAGCACACTACCGAGGATGAAATCACCTAGAGGGGGTGAATAGGTGATATGGCTAATCTAGAAACTAATTACGGAAGTTAAAACTAATTTGCAACTACACTTAGTACAACCAACGAGTTTAGCCGAATTCCCCGTGAAGGGCTCTGGACTAACTCCTCTTGATTCCTCTGAATAAGAGTTGAGGTGCTATATGAAGCTCTCGTGGTTAAGTACAAATGAGGCACACAAACACACAAGCATACAAGAGATATGACAATATGAATCAATGCACAACTCAAGCATATAAGATATGATGTTATGAATGATGCACAACACAAATAAAGAGAGAGGGTTAAGAGACAATGGATCAAACGCAAACACAAAGATATGTTTCGAGGTTCGAGCCCCTAGCTCTACGTCCCCGCCTTCACCGAGAAGGATTACTAATCCACTAGGAGTACCGAACTCCTCTCTCAACCAATACAATACCACCGAGGCAATACAAACACAATCCACCTCACAAAGAGGGATAGGCCCGTAGCCAAACAACCACAAATTACCTCTATCGAAGAGGGATACACACCAACACCAACTCCATCTCACCAAGAGGGAGTAAACAACAATCTCAACCTCTACCAAAGAGGGAGCAACCAACAAATGAGGGTTTACAAACTTGACGGTATATCTCAACCACAAACCAATTCCTTTTCCACTAAACAAAAGATCCTAAATAGATAGGATAGAAGATATAGCTCAAGTGGAAATCAAGGTGTTTTTGGAAATCAAATAACAAAGAAAAACTACTTGGAAAATCTCTTGTAAACGATAGAAATGAAAATCCAAAACAATATCCCAAAAACCTAGTTTTCTTTGATTTTTCCAAAACCCTTGAAAACAAAATAAAGAATAGCAATTTGATTCAAAAACTTTTTGTTTAAAACACTAGAAGAGATCTGGAATTTTTGGCTCTAAAAATCTTGACCAAAAACTTAAAGCAATGGGGTATTTATAGCCCCAAAATAAAACTAGCCGTTAGGCTGATTTTTCAGCCTGTGACGGCTGGCAGTCGACCACCCGTCGACCGCCAATGGTCGCAGGTCTCCAACGGTCATAATTATAACCGTTGGAGACCTGCGGTCGACCGGGCGGTCGACCGTAGAAAAATAGAGAGCAGAGCTCTCTGGTCTGGTCGACCGGGCTGTACACGTCGGTCGACCGCCCGGTCGACCGACTCCTGGTTCGGTCGACCGTGCGGTCGACCGACAGAGCCTGTCAGGCACTGTTCTGGGTCAAAAAACTGGGTTTGAAATAATTTTAAAAATTCCTATAAAACTTCTAAAAATCCACAAAAATAGTTTTATCATTTTACATTGATATACAAATATGTGATAAAAATTTCAACATAAATATCAAACATTTTGGACTATTTTTGTGTGTAACAAATTTTGTCAAAAACCAAAACCTGTATTTTTCCAAACTTAGATTTTTCAATAGGAAATCTGATTTTTCCTAAAACACATTCAAATACAAAAACATGATACTTAAACACTTTTAGACATGTTGCATATGACATAAGTCCAATATACATGAAACATATACATATCATAGTTTTTGACTATAACTCCAAAAATAATGTTTTGTTAAAATACAAAACACCAAACCACATGAATAGGTAAGTCAAAATAAGTTTGTCTAGGAAGTTAAGCATGCATGTATATAGAATGAATCTACTATACATAAACCATTTAAACTTGTTTTGATCTAACAATTCATGAAAATCAATATCGGTTAAACCAAAAACCGAAAACCAATATCCAAAACATAAAACGTGTGTGTGTTGTGAACTTGAGCATATCACACTATCTAATCTTTACACATGGATCTAAAACAAACTAAACTAAGATACCTAAGTCTTCTTGATGAACTCCATCTTCAAGTTGACTCGATCCAAAACGTGATCCACCGAGCTTGACTCCAACGAGTGCAATGTATGATCTTGATGCTCGGGCTCTGGAATCACCATGTGAAAGCTTCCAAACTCCTTTGTTGAAGCTAATCACCAACTAATATCTTGATTAATGATCTGAAACTAAACATCATAAGATAATTAGTAAACATAACTACATGAGTTAATCATCATCAAAACTAGAGTGGAAGGCCTTTGGGCCAACAATCTCCCCCTTTTTGATGATGAAAAACTCATGGAGTTATATATGCATGGATTAAAGTAAAACTTCAAAGAAGCTCCCTCTTAACTCATGCATAGGAATAAACAATAAATATATGCAATGTAAGCTCACAAACATGTATGCATAGACATGCATAAAACAAGGTACCAAATATAAAAACATGCTCTTGAATAATGCTCTTGATACCAATTAAACAATTAAGCGACAAACTAATAAATAAAACAAAACATGCATATAAAACATGCATATAAACACAAATAATTCTCCCCCTTTTTGTCAATCATCAACAAAGGGGTTAAAGTAAAAACAAGTTAATAAATTTTTCTCCCCCTTTTTGTTCGAACCAAAGAATCAACAAAGGGGTTAAAAACAATAAATGCAATGTTCTCCCCCTTTTTGTCTAAAAACAAAAATGATATAAATAAGGGGTGACAATCAATTAAGATACCAAAAAAATATGTTAAAGTAGTGCATCTTGATACCAATTGAAAGGAAACATAAAAATATTGATACCAATTTTAAGAAGCAAAAGCATCTTGATACCAATTAAAAATATTCAAATAAACATCTTGATATCAATAAAGAGTATTATTCTTTTTAAGTATATGATATCAATTGAAATTATAATATTCTATTATTTTTTTAATTCATTTTCTATCATAAAGTAAGGGAGTGGAAATCTAGGGTAAACAAAATACCAATTGAAAGATAAAATATGAGTTTTCTCCCCCTTTATGAAATACCATTGAAATTATGCAAAAGCTTGTATTAGCATACCAATTGAAAAACTAATCAATTGAATTATGATATTCATTAAAAATTCAAGCTTTAGCTTAAACATATATATGTATGAAAATTATATACCAATCGAAATTGATACTATAGGAAATGAAGGCATACATACATACAAATATATGAGTATACAAAAATGTCAATATTGATACTAATTGAAAGAATCCAATGATACCAATTGAAACAACAATAATATCAAATGTATATCTCATATTACCTACCACCCATTCATGTTCAAGTTTAAATGATTTTCACTATAAAGCATACATGAGCATGGTCGCCCATCCAACCGCCCTTGGAAGGTAGGGGTTTTCAAAAATAAGTTTGAAAATATAATATGTTTAAAAAACTCTACCATAACGAAGAATCCGAACTAGTTAAATGGAAAAACTTTTAAACTAGTACGAGATCCTTCAAGTAAGGAATAAAACAAAATATTTTTCATGAAACACATGTAAATCACATGGCACTAATCACTCGAAATCAATAGGGCACATAACATACTCATGAAAACAAGGTCATAAGAAACCAATAAAGTGGGTGCACAAGTATAATGTGAAACATGGCATCATGAAAATATGCAATCAAGCTCAATATTCCTTAAAAACATGAAAATCATCAAAACTTATTTAATCTTCAAGGCGTATGTATGTCTTATACAAACTAAAGTATACATACATATCCAAACACAACGAGTCCACAATATTATATGCATGAAGGCATGTGGCTCAAAGGATGTATATGTATAATCAATAGTTTAGACAAGATGGACATATACATGAAATTAAACAAAAATCACATGAACATGAAAACAAAAATAGGAATACAAGTCAAATGCATGAATCATCAAAACTAGACTATACTAACACATCTAATGGGTACAAATAAGCATTCAAGCACAAACATATATAGATTTATTTGTGGTATATGTACAAGTATAAATCCTAGTCTTAATGAAAACTAACATTTAAACATATAGTCAAAACATGAAGCATAAAGCAAGATGTAAATCAACATGATAAATATAAATATGATTATTATGTAAATCCACATGTTATTAGAGCTATGATAAACATGATAGCTAAACATATACGAGAACACAAAATAATGGTCCATATGAAACATGGGTGTCTCAAATGCTATACATGCATGTCAATGATCTAATAATCATGGCATTAACATAATAATCTATAAACATCAAAATATGTTATAAACAATGAACATGAAAAGCATGCAAATAATAAACGGGAGCTAGAGATCGATACCAAAACCGATGAAGGCACCTCTCTAGTTCTCCAAACCAAGGTGGTCTTCCCACCAAACATCCCTTGAAAGTGATGCATCCAAATAGTCAACATGTAGCTCGGAACGCATTCACTCCAAGGTACCTATACTCTCACGTCATGCGAGAGCCCACACCTACATCAAATACAATAGGGGTGGTCTTTGGTACCCACATCTTTTTTGGTCCATGGGGGTTAGCATCTTTCCTAACCCAAACAAATTTATTTGCTAAATTAGAAACATGTATTCTATCATAACAAAATTTAGCAAGGTGGCCCTTACGTCCACAATGTGTACACGTGTACACATGAGCATACATAGTGTGATGTTTGTGACCGTGATGAGCATGTGTATGCTGTGGAAGGTGTGCATGCAAAGATGGAACTTGTTTCTTATGAACCAAGGATTCTAAGCGTGTATGACTCACAACACATTACCTCAAAGTGGAGCCCAAACAATCAACATTCTTCTTAAGCATGGATATATCATTTTCAATTAAAGAAGAGATGTGGCATGCAATGGATGAACTAGGTGAAGCTATCCTAGCATGGCAAACATGTGCATCCATATTATTTTTTAAAACAATATTCTTCTTTAAACAATTTTCTAAATCCTTTGAAATAGAAGCAATTTTTATTTTTAAAGATTCATTTTCTTTTAAAACAAAACTAACTTTTAAAGACAAGTGTTCATTTTTCTTCAAAATTATTTCACAATCATTTTTATTTTTCAAAAAATAATTTTCTTTTATGACAAGATCAAGCTTAGATTTCAATGAGTCCCTTTCATTAGAAATCTCCTCTTTCTCTTGCAAAACCAAATCAAGCTTAGTAGAAGACAAATTTTTATTTTCTTCATTCAAAGCAAAAGTCTTCTTTTTCAAAAGATTATATTTTTTCAATAATTTTTCACAAACTATAGAAAGTTCTTCATTCAAGGCATTGGCATCAACATACTCATTTGAAGAACTAGCACAATCATCATTATCTAATTGAGTTTCCGAGTGTACCTCAAGGGAGTCATTCCCTTGGACCATGAAGCATTGTGACTCGGATTCTCTACTAGATTCCTCTTGTTGGATTTGCAATTGAAGCTTGGAGGTGGAGGTGGTCAACTTGTTCCACACTACAAAGGCGGAATCAAAGTTAGAAACAAGCATAAGATATTCTTTAGAAAGCGTACTTCTAATAGCCTTAAGGGCTTGTGCATTGGCCACTATATGATTGCTATTACTAAGATAGCATTTCTGGGTAGCAGCAAGGAAAACATGCAAGCCTAGGGTTTTCAAATAACAACTCATCTTGGCCTTCCAAATATCAAGTCTAGAAATGTCAAACATAGGAGGGCTATCCATGAGTGCAAACAAATAATGTGCAAATGCAAATGATAGATTAGCAAATCAAGATCTCACTCCTAGGTGGTTAAACCTAAGTATCAGGAGCGTAGGCTCTGATACCAATTGAAATCACCTAGAGGGGGTGAATAGGTGATATGGCTAATCTAGAAACTAAATGCGAAAGTTAAAACTAATTTGCAACTACACTTAGTACAACAAACGAGTGTAGCCGAATTCCCCGTGAAGGACTCTGGACTATCTCCTCTTGATTCCTCTGAATAAGAGTTGAGGTGCTATATGAAGCTCTCGTGATTAAGTACAAGTGAGGCACACAAACACACAAGCATACAAGAGATATGACAATATGAATCAATGCACAACTCAAGCATATAAGATATGATGTTATGAATGATGCACAACACAAATAAAGAGAGAGGGTTAAGAGACAATGGATCAAACACAAACACAAAGGTATGTTTCGACGTTCGAGCCCCTAGCTCTACGTCCCCGCCTTCACCGAGAAGGATTTCCAATCCACTAAGAGTACCGAACTCCTCTCTCAACCAATACAATGCCTTCGAGGCAATACAAACACAATCCACCTCACAAAGAGGGATAGGCCCGTAGCCAAACAACCACAAATCACCTCTACCGAAGAGGGATACACACCAACACCAACTCCACCTCACCAAGAGGGAGTAAACAACAATCTCAACCTCTACCAAAGAGGGAGCAACCAACAAATGAGGGTTTACAAACTTGATGGTATATCTCAACCACAAACCAATTCCTTTTCCCCTAAACAAAAGATCCTAAATAGATAGGATAGAAGATATAGCTCAAGTGAAAATCAAGGTGTTTTTGAAAATCAAATAACAAAGAAAAACTACTTGGAAATCTCTTGTAAATGATAGAAATGAAAATCCAAAACAATATCCCAAAAACCTAGTTTTCTTTTATTTTTTCAAAACCTTGAAAACAAAACAAAGAATAGCAATTTGATTCAAAAATTTTTTGTTTAAAACACTAGAAGAGATCTGGAATTTTTGGCTCTAAAAATCTTAACCAAAAACTCAAAGCAATGGGGTATTTATAGCCCCAAAACAAAACTAGCCGTTAGGCTGATTTTTCAGCCTATGACGGCTGGCGGTCGACCGCCAACGGTCGCAGGTCTCCAACAGTCATAATTATGACCGTTGGAGACCTACGGTCGACCGAGCGGTCGACCGTAGAAAAACAGAGAGCAGAGCTCTCTGGTCTGGTCGACCGCCCGGTCGACCGGCCCAAGTGCCAGGCCAGACGTGCATAGGCTGTGCACGTCGGTCGATCGCCCGGTCGACCGGCTCCTGGTTCGGTCGACCATGCGGTCGACCGACAGAGCCTGTCAGACACCGTTCTGGGTCAGAAAACTGGGTTTAAAATAATTCTAAAAATTTCCATAAAACTTCTAAAAATCCACAAAAATAGTTTTATCATTTTACATTGATATACAAATATGTGATAAAAATTTCAACATTAATATCAAACATTTTGGACTATTTTTGTGTCTTACAAATTTTGTCAAAAACCAAAACCTGTATTTTTCCAAACTTAGATTTTTTAATAGGAAATCTGATTTTTCCTAAAACACATTCAAATACAAAAACATGATACTTAAACACTTTTAGGCATGTTGCATATGACATAAGTGCAATATACATGAAACATATACATATCATAGTATTTTACTATAATTCCAAAAATAATGTTTTGTTAAAAATACAAAACACCAAACCACATGAATAGGTAAGTCAAAATAAGTTTGTCTAGGAAGTTAAGCATGCATGTATATAGAATGAATCTACTATACATAAACCATTTAAACTTGTTTTGATCTAACAATTCATGAAAATCAATATCGGTTAAACCAAAAACCGAAAACCAATATCCAAAACATAAAACTTGTGTGTGTTGTAAACTTGAGCATATCACACTATCTAATCTTTACACATGGATCTAAAATAAACTAAACTAGGATACCTAATTCTTCTTGATGAACTCCGTCTTTAAGTTGACTCGATCTAAAACGTGATCCACCGAGCTTGACTCCAACGAGTGCAATGTATGATCTTGATGCTCGGGCTCTGGAATTACCATGTGAAAGCTTCCAAACTCCTTTGTTGAAGCTAATCACCAACTAATATCTTGATTAATGATCTGAAACTAAACATCACAATAATTAGTAAACATAACTACATGAGTTAATCATCATCAAAACTAGAGTGGAAGGCCTTTGGGCCAACAGAGGACACGATCACCTCATCGGGACAACAACCAGTCGCCAACATTCAGGCCTCACAACAGCGCAAAGACCAACTCCTTCAGGTGCTCTATGAGATGAGAGAGCAGATAAAGGAGCAATAGGCGCAATCAGACCGCGAACAAAAACTGATAGCTCTCGATCGCGAGAACATCCTCCAGGAGCAAGAGAAGCTGAGGTCGCTCAACCAACAGCTCCTGGTCTAAGTCACTGCCCTCCAGAACAACCAGCACAAATAGAGGGCGACCCTGAGAACAGTAGGTGTCCCGACCTCCACCCTCTCGACGAACTGATCCAGAAGTGGATCGGGGAGGCAGACTGCTGGATCACCCGACTCCAACCACCAAGATTCACGAGTCTCCTCTCTCTAAAGAGATCCAGGAATATGAGTTCCCAAAGAAATTCTCCACTCTGACATTCGACTACTACTCTGGAGTAAGTGATCCGGTATAGCTTGTTTGCCACTTTTTGGGACAAGATGATAATATATTCCCGCAATGATCCAGTCATGTGCCTCATTTTTCCTGCCAGCCTGAAAGGTGTGGCCTCGGACTGGTTCTACTCGATACCACATCACGCCCTCCACAATTTCGTTGAGGAGACCAAGACGTTTCTCACCCAATATGCCTCCCGCTAATAGGCCAAGAAGAATAGTCACCGCCTTCTCTATGTCAGAATGAGGCAATAAGATAGCCTCAAGTCAAATATCAAGTTCTTCCAGAACCAACTCATCAAAGTCTCCAACTGTGTTGAGGAAGTTACCGCCCTCGCATTTATCAGTGGGCTGCAAGTTGCACACTCTCTGTACAAACACCTTCTGAAGCATGATGTCGCCAAGATGAACGAAGTCCTTTCCTGAGCTCAGCCTTACATCTAACTTGAAGAGGTGATGAAAACTTCCTTCAACCACTCTGTAAAATCAGACAATGATGGAGGAAAGTCTAAGTCTGATCGTGAATCTCCCGACCATACTCAAGATCGACACCAGGGACAACCCGCTTACAAGATGTAATACCCGATTCTCAGAATGCGTACTCAGATATGTGTCCAATTTTTTTGCTCATATTTTTCTATTTTCTCTATGTTTATTTTCTTTCAGTATCACTTTTGTTATTATTTTGGAAGTGGATCTGAATTTTGTGAACTCAGAGTCAGCTCGAGTTTGAACCCAAGACCAGATCCTAGTGACTCCACTTGGTTTGACCAACCTGATATTTGAATTGGACTTGTTCCTATTACATATATTATATTTCAATATTCTGAAATTTTAAGAATTTTTGGAATTTATTTGAATTACTTTGCAAAATCTCCTAAAATCGGCGTCGATCAGTATCGTCGATCGATTTCAAGATTTTTAATTTACAAACAGAATTGAGTTTCTTAAATTCAATTTCACATTGTTCCTTAGGATAATATTTTAGAGCATTTTTGGGAATCTTTCTGAATTAGTCTTTTACCTGACTAAAATAATATTATTTAATTGGCTTTTCTTTTCTTTTCTTCCTTTTCCCTTCTCCACTATTCTACATAAAATTTCCATTCTTCCTTTTCTTTTCCCTTTTTCTTTCTTTTCGCTATTTTTTCTTTCTTCCTATTTTATTCTCTTTTCCCTTCTTTTTCTTTCTACAACTTTCTTCTCTTCTCTTCACTCTTCTTCTTCTTTTCTTCTTCTTTTTTTCTTTCCTCCCTCCAGAATCCAACCAACCTCCTCTGTAATCCCTCTCTTAATCCCTTTCTAAATCTCTCTCTCTCTTTCTCAATCACTTAATCTCTCTCTCCTACTTTACTTTCCTCTTCTAATATTTCCCTCTCTCCTTTCTCCTCCAAACACTCACCACCGAGCCACCCATCACCACACATAACTCCGGCGACCCCTGACCGGCTAGAGATTGTATCTCAATTTTGCATTATTATCATCATAATTGCACAATTATTCTTAATTATTATTTATTTAACATTACAATTTAACTCTTTTTGATTATGGTGTGCAGTTACTTAAATGAAAAGATAAGATACAAGAAGCTTCTATTTTATCCCTAATCCTATCTAAATTTGAGTTTCAATTTAAATCAATTTGAAATCAAGAAGAGAAAAGGATAAATCAACATCCTCATAATTCAAATCCAAATCATAAGATATATTTTTAGAAGATGGATAAGATAAAACTAATCCTAATTGGAGATAAGGAGAATAATTCAAATTAAATGGAGTTCAAAATCAATTCAGACTCGGATTTAGACTGAACACCTCTTAATATTCAGATCATAACTTTCGTTACAGATATTCAAATCTGATGATTTAAGATTCTACAGAAAGAGGACTTCAAGGGTTACAATTTATGTTGATCACTTTATCCAGTTCAGCAATATGATCAGTCATATTCAGCAACCAACACGCTAACTTGCTACAGATTAGTTTAGAATTAATTTGCATATTGAATTAGGATTGAGTACCTCTTAATTTGTATTTTATTATGATTGGCTCTGAGGCCTATTTAAAGAGCTAAAATCTCTCATAAAAAAGTATCTCCACATCAGAGATCATAACTTAGGATTTTTCTTCAGTTTCTCTTTCAAATTTCTTTTGCAATTTTTAGGATTTAGTTCTATTTCAAACTTTATAAAGGAAAAGAAATCTCTTGTAATTGAAGGTGACAACATCAATAATAAGATTTTTTCTTTCCAATTTATCTTTATTTACTTGCTTTCTCTTTTACTATGCTTTATTCTCTCATGAGTAGCTAATCTTCTTTATGACTTATTAATCTCTACCAACCACTACTTCTAGCATTAAGTTCGAATAAGCCGATTAGATCCTATGCATGCTTCAACCCTAGAAATAGCTAATACTATTAAAGACACATGACGATAGTTAAATCTATTATTTGCTAATACTTTTTAATGATTTTTCTTATTCTATACTTAGATAGCCTTGATAGTTTAATGCTGGTTATTCTTCTTATTCTATACTTAAACTTTGATAATTTATTGTTAGATCTTGATTAGTGATTATTTCAAATAGAGTTTCTCCATCTTATGTATCTTATTTGAATTGAATGCAACTTTAAGGTATAGTTTTTATGACTCAAAGTGAAGTTTAATCTAGTATAGGTTAGTAAGTTAGTGGTGATAGATGATTAGTAAGGCATGTTCTTATAATTCTTTTCAAAACCCTAATCTTCAAAATCAAATCATATCTTCATCTTCTTTCTACCTCTAACACTTAATATAGACTTTTCCTTTCTTGTTCGAAGAAGAACTAATAACCTACTTAGTGTTTAAAAAAATAATGAAAAGCTTCTATCACATTCTTCCTTGTGAATTTGACCCGCATAGCTCTTGTTATCACGGATATATTGCGAAAGACAGAGATACGCCTTCATCCAGATAACATCATTCTAACTCTTAACTTGATCTCTGTTTTTTGGCAATCAAATTTTGGCAACGTTGCTGGGGAGGGAACGGTATTTCTTTTATTGACTAATTGTTTAATTTTTCTTCTTTGTATTTGTGTATAGGTGGAGATTATCGGAACTTAGCAACTGTAGTAAAAAATTTGCATTTCTGGGACTCTGCCAAAGAAGGCAGAGCACTAGACTCACCCACTTAGCCGCGCAAACATGTCAAAAGCCGTGTTTTCACGGTTATACAGTAAAGTCTATCGCCATGCTTCTTTGTAGGGTGATTGAACTGCAATTTCATAGTTTCTTCTATTTTATTTTTTTTTCTGTTAGCCTGCTTTACACACTAATTCTAATTCAACAGTAACTCATGCGTGTAATTGTCTAAAACACGGTTAGACATTACATCCTAGGGCATTCGTTAATTCATTTCTTTAAATTACATTGAAGAGTGTCGGAGATAAGAGACTTCTACATCGCATCTAGATTAGGAAACACTTTTGGGTGATTTAACATTGCTTTGAGTGATTACTTATCTATACACTTGTACAAGTCGTACGAAAATGAAGTAAGGGTAAGTCATTACCGTCCCTTAGCTCACAAACTATTTCCTCACTCACTAACCCAATCCTAGTTAAAATCTTAGTAGATGTTGGACTTAGGGACATCTCAGACTCACTAGGAGATTGACCTGAGGAGAAAGTTGTTGAAATTTAACTCTTGTCAAATCGGTAACTAGGCAGGGGATTAAGAAGCGAAACCTCGAATAACAGTGATTTAGCATAAATAGGCTTGTCGCTCTTATGCGAATACCTCTCACTGATCTTTCCACCTACCTGACCGATTAACTTGTGATTAGATTCTGCAATATACCCCTTGTGGACAGTCTAACTGGTTGGGAGTCATCTAGGTCTAAGGTCTACCTAACTTAGGTTAGATTTTTTTTGAAAATTTTTCTTTTATTTGTTTGTTTTGACATTTCTTGAGTAATATGAATTATAACCACAATTTTTCTAACTTTAATAATAATCAATATTTTGTTACAACCTCTTTTAACTCAGATTACACCAACTCAGCATGGCATAACTTTAACCAACAACATTTAAACTAACCAAGTATGATGGATTGGTCTTATTCGTATCAATATAATGCCCCAATCTCAATCTTATGAACAAAATTAAAATTTTCATCTCTACTCTTCACCAAGTCGATGGAGATACAACACCCCGAGTCATATAGTCAATCACCTTACCAATATTCAGTTTTATATACTCATGGTCAAGATAGCTCTATAGAAGAAAAATCTGAACCAGATAAGATGCTAGAAGAGCTTGAACGATGACTTACAAAGCTGGAAAACTCATGATCCCGTAAATTTTAAGTCTTCAAAATTCATACTCAATTTGTTCAGTCCCACCACAACAAGTAGAACCAATTTAGGAAAATAGTATGAAATCCATGATTCAGTTCCAAAATAATCTCCTCGATAGGTTAGAAGCAAAAATGGATTGTATGCAAAGTTTGAAAAATTCAATGAATGAGCAAATTCTTAAAATTTCAAACAACTTTGCCCTTTCTAAGCAACTTAATAGGAACCAAGAATCATTGTGTCTTGAAGATCCTGATCAAGATTTAATTACATCGCACCAACTTGAACTTGACCAATTCCAACCCTTAGACAAATTGGCAAGTTTTAAGTTCAATGAGATTGAACTTGATTGTGAATGTAAACCTGATCCTCAACGTTGTGATTTAATTTCAAACTTTGAATCTATGCTGATTCTGGTATCCTTACCAAATTTTGACCCAATTTTCAAGCCAACATTAATTCCATCACTCATATATTGTGAAATTGGATCACTTATTTTGGATAGTCACATTTATTTGATGGATCATGAATGTGAACTTAAGTTCTTTGATTTGGAGCCCACTCTTGAACCAAACCTGACTCTCGAACCTAAATTGATTTTTTCGAGCCGGTATTGATTCCCGAACCTATCATTCTTGAGCCTAAATCAATCACTTCATCAAGTCACATTCTATTGTTAGACCAAGATGTAAACAATTATGACTCCGAGATGGTATTTCAAGATTAGTCATATGACCGAGATAGTTTTAATGTTAGGGTCTTGTATAATCATATTCACTTGGGGGATAATAACAATGTACATAGGAAAGATGTCATAAAAGGTGAATTCCTTGATGATCCACAAGATTTATATTGGGTAGCAACGCTTGGCCCAATCCGACCACTAATGGAACCACCTCCTTGAGGTAATATTTTGGCTTTCCTTTTGTCTTTTTCATGCATACATTCATTTATTCATACATTAATGACAATGAATGAGACATGTATTGGGGACTTACATACTAACATAGGTAGATACTAATAAAAAAAATTTCTTTTGAAAAAGAAAATAATATTTTGATTTATTTTTATAAGTAATTAAGTTAAATTTAAGAAATAAGAAAATCATAATTAGGATTTCTTTATACTTAATCAAAATAAGATTATTTATTTGATTTTTAGGATTAGGAGGAAAATTTGGAATAGTAATTTAGTCTTGATTTTTATCTTGATGAAATATGCATTCTTCATATACTTACACACTTAGGATTCAAAACAAAGATCTTGCGTCTTAAAAAAATATATATATGAAAAATAAACAAATCTAATTAATGATTAGCTAGGTTCTTTTGCCTAAAAAAGCCTTGATATTTACGTGAAAGGTAATTAGATAAGTTTGAGAAAAATATATATATAATATAATATGTTTTAACACATCTAATAATCAATTAGTTAGGTACTAGGGCCTCAAGAAGCCTTGATACTTACATAAAAGAAATTAGATGAGTTATATATATTAAAAAAAAAAAAAAAAGAGAAGTGCTTATATATATATATATATATATATATATATATATATATATATATATATATATATATATATATATATATTAATATAAAGCATAAGAGTTGAAGTTGAAAAATTCCAAGTCAAAAATTCACGATCACAAAAGTGCATATGACTCAGAGTAAAATAATAAACTAAGTGAGAAATTCAGTTTTAATCCTACATTGATTATAAATACTTGCATAGAGACTAAGTATAGAAATGAATAGGTGATCCTAAGATTTATAGATTAACTTGATTTTGACAAAAATCTTTCAAATATTTTTCTCTTTCAAAATGAATTTTGAAAATACTAACACTTTATTTTTCTTTCTTCATATATTTTGTGGTTGTAATTCACTGAAAACCCTCACGAGATAAAACTCGTCCTCTAGGAGATACCTAAAGGTTTAACGGCTTATTGCACGTGCTAAGTGCAACCATGATTCCTACGAAAGTGAGTTACGTTAGATTAGTTTTTCTTTTTTTAGTTTTGCTTGAGAACGATCAAAAGATAGATGTGGAAGTGTGATTGCATCTCAATTTTGCATTATTATCATTACATTTACACATTTATCCATAATTATTCTTTATTTAACATTGCTATTTAACCCTCCTTTTGATTATGGTGTGTAATTACTTAAATGAGAAGATAAGGATATAAGAAACTTCTATTTTATCCCTAATCCTATCTAAATTTGGGTTTCAATTTAAATTAATTTAAAATCAAGAGGAGGAAAAATAAATCATCATCTTCACGATTCAAATTCAAAATCAGAAAATATATTTCTACAAGATGGATGGGATAAAGCTAATCAATTAGAGATAAGGAGAATAATTCAAATTAAATGGAGTTCAAAATCAATTCAGAGTCGGATTTAGACTGGTTACCTCTTAGTATTTGGATCATAACATTCACTACAGAAATTCAAATCTAATTATTCACAATTCTACAGAAAGAGGATTTAAAGAATTACAATTGTTATGTTGATTACTTTGCCCAATTTAGCCATCTGATTAGTCATATTCAACAATCACACGCCAACTTGCTGCAGATCAGCTTATAATTGAATTTCCATATTGAATTAGGTTTGAATTAAATTTCCTAATTAGTATCTCATTGTAATTGGCTATGAAGCCTATTTAAAGAGCTGAAATCTCTCATAAAAAGTATCTCTACATCAGATATCATAACTTAAAATTTTTCTTTAGTTTCTCTTCCAAATTTCTTTTGCAAATTTTAGGATATAGTTCTAGTTCAAGCTTTCTAAAGAAGGAGAAGGCTCTTGTAATTAAAGGTGACAACATCAATAATATGATTTTTCTTTCTAATTTATCTTTATTTAATTGCTTTATTTACGTACTTTCTCTTTTACTATGCTTTATTCTCTCATGAGTAGCTAATATTCTTCATAGCTTATTAATTTCTACCCATCATTACTTCTAGTTCTATGTTAGAATATCCCGATTGGATCTTATGCATACTTCAACTCTAAAAATAGCTAATACTCTTGAAGTCACATGATGATAGTTAATATATTATTTATTAATACTTCCCAATAGTTTTTCTTATTCTATGCTTAGATAGTCTTAATAGCTTAATGTTCATTATTCTTCTTATTCTATATTTGAGAAACTTTGTTAGTTTAATGTTAGGTCTTGATTAGTAATTATTTTAAATTGGGTTTCTCCATCTTATGTATCTTACTTGAATTGAATGCAACTCTAAGGTATAATTTTTATGATTCAAAGTGAAAATTAATGTAGCATATGTTAGTAAGTTAGTGGTGATAGATGATAAGTAAGTTATATTCCTTTAATTCTTTTCAAAATCTTAATCTTCAAAATAAAATCATATCTTCATCTTCTTTCTATCTCTGACACTTAACATAGACTTTTTCTTTCTTTTTCGATGAAGAACTATTAACCTACTTAGTGTTTAAAAAAATACAGAAAAGTTTATATCGCATTCCTCATGTGGATTCGACCTGCATAGCCCTTTCTACCGCGGATATATTGCGAAAGATAAAGACATGCCTTAATCCAGATAATATCTTTCTAACTCTTAACTTTATCTCTGTTTTTCGGCAATCAGCTAGCCATGACGACCACCCCCTCCAGCCAACATCCTCCCATCACCTTCACTTCTCCTCCTTTCAATCTCTCTCCTTCATTTCCTTCACCCATTTTACCAAGCCACCACCACATCTCCACCCAATTTACTACCACCGACACCACCATCTCACCACCACCTCCCTCATCTTCCCTACCTCCTCCTTCTCCGGCCAAAGCTACCACCACCATTACCTCACCACCACCTTCACCATCTGCATCACCCAATCCCTCTCCCATTTCACTCCTCTGCCTGGGCCAGTGGCTACGCCGCCGTAGCGCCCACCCGGCCGGCCGGCCCAACCAGGCTGCGCCGGCCATCCTCTCCTCTCTCTCTCTCTCTCTTTCTTTCTCCTTCTCTTTTCTTTCTTATTTTTCTTCTCTTTTTCTTTCTTTCCTCTGTTCTTTTACTGTCTCCTCTCTTTCTCTCTATCTCTCTCTTAGCTCACTCTCTGTCTCTTCTCTCTCTAAGTATCTCTCTCTTTTTCTCTCTCCTCTTTCTTTCTCTCTAGAATGCTCACTTTCTCTCTCTTCAATGTTCCTCAATGATCGTACTAGTATTTGAATAATTATTTAGGCGATACATTTCCTATCTTAGCGAGTTCTTTTCCTATAATGAGTACTATTTCCCTATCTAAGCGAGAATTATTTCCCTATCTTAGTGAGTACAAATCTTTGGATTTAGCTAGTATTTTTTCTGTATTAGCTTGTATAATATTTTTAGTGCGAGTATCTGCTTTATATTTGGGCGAGTATAATATTCTATTGTATTTGGGCATTGTTGTGCTTTGCAGATGAATGTATAACTGAGTGGTGGAGTTGGTATTTGTATCTATGGGCGTGTATTTGTATCTATGGGCTTATTTGTATATGTGGATTGATATGTGTGATAGTGTAAGCAGTACTTGTTATGTGTACACATATTTGGACTAACAGTGGTGTAGGTTGCAGTTATTCTGGCTATAACCCTCGGGCGAACCTACCCAATAGGTTTACCCACCTTATACCCTCTAGGTTTCGTCGTGGTAGCGTCGTCGCGAGGTACCCGCTCTGTGGCTACCCAATAGGTTTACCTGCCTTATACCCTTTTGGGTTTCATGGTAGCTTGGTGGAGTGGTTCATCCACTCAGTCCTAGTTGATCGCATTGTGGATTATTTATTGATTATCATATGTGTGTTTGTATAGTTTCTGTAGGTACCTATTCAGCCTTTGGCTCCACTAGCCTTCTGGCTAAAGCCCATTTCTTGGGATAGCCAATAGGCAATATGCCTTATACCCTCTAGGTTTAGTGATAGCCGCACGGGGTGCACTTAAACTGCTTCGCGATTTTTCAGCTCTGCCTGGTAGGCAAGCTTAGCGCTCAGCGCTTTATTGCTAGTCTCGCCCGACTGAAACTCTGCCGGACGACAGAATGGTATTTCAACACTAAGTCATTCCCATGTGGTAGTCCCATCGTGCGCTTTAGCAAGCAATGCTACTCGCTAACCTTGCCCCGGCTTGCTTAGCTCTACTTGATTGTACATTTTGTTGTTTTACTCTTTTATGTTATTTTTAATGGTTGTGAAGAGTTTGAAATATTTAAATTGATTTATTCCTGAATTAAATTACATAACTTGCATAGTATCTAACACTTGATACTTGACACTGATATTCTGTTTACTTCATTAGGCTATATCATATACCTAATACTCTGACTTAACAAGATACTGACACCTGATACTGGATACTAAATACTGACACCTGATACTAGATACTTGATATTAACACCTGATACATGATACTTGATACTTGGTACTGATCTTGACCTGAAACTGTAACAACTGCCTAGATTTTGTAACACCTGACTGATTATATTACCTTATTCATGATTACCGCCTTTACGGGGACTTGATATGATTATATACTGTTACCAGAAAACTGGTACTCCTGGACTCTTATACTCTTGAATTCGTGTAACTAAGATGCTCCTGATGTTATACTCTTGATATTGTACTCTTACTAATGCCCGTAAATGGATTATCATGAATACCAGATTATAGTGAATACACCCTGGACACTAAATTGGAAAATCTATAATAATTGAACAATTTACATTGGGGTGGGGGAACTGATGAAATCAATATGTGTATGTATTTATAATGGCTCTATGTTGCACTACAACTGTAGAACAACGTGAGGGCTCTAGGTATTCTGGTGGGGTGTACTGGCACCCTGTACTGATTCCACTATTGTTCCAGGTTAAGACTCTTACAGCCTAGCGGCTGTTTCGGACTCCAGTGCCGGATGCTATTGAGGTCGTTGTCTCAGGTATGCACAGGGTCTATTATAAACATGGGTCATTGATCACCATCAGTTTTCAATATCAACTCTTCTTATCGTAAATGGATGTATGTGTGCTGGTACGCTAGGACACATACCAAAACATATGGATAAAACATGAATAATAAAATATTAATAATTCAATAATCAAATAATAATGATATTAAAAGCGTGTGATATTTAATCTCTCCTTCATTCGGGTACTGGTACTCACATATTAGAACCTAGTGAGTTCTACTAGAGTACAAGATCTGGTATGGACTACCACTGGTGTGAGACACTGATAGGGAGATGATTGAAACGTCAGACGGTACTAATAATCATTATTGAATAATTTTAAAAACACAACACATTACCTTACACCTGATATAACTTAATTACCTAACAATAATATTGTCAGGAGCGGATATTATTTGGTCACTTTCTCGTTCAAATAATGATATTTGTATATCAGAATTCGAATGTATTCTTCTGAAAGTACAAACTCTAGTATAAGCTGCCAGTGACATGGGATACTGGAGGAGAATGATTAAAATAACAGGCGATACAGATTATTATTATTGTTATATAATTAAGTTATCTTGACTACCACCTGTACATGAATTCTAAATAGAACTGATACTCCAGATACTGGACTACAGCTGTCCTACTCTACATACGAGAATACTTATATATATATATATATATATAATATATATATAATATATATATATATATATATATATATATATATATATATATATATATATATGTATATATATATATATATGTATGTATATATATATATGTATATATATATGTATATATATGTATATATATGTATAGATATGTATGTATATATATGTACATACATATGTATATATATACCTATGTATATGTATATAATATATATGTATATATATCTACATATATATATATATATATATATATATATATATATATATATATATATATATATATATATATATATATCTACATATATATATATCTACATATATATATATATTATATGTATGTATATATATATATGTATGTATATATATATATATATATATATATATATATATGTATATATATATATATATATGTGTATACATATATATGTGTATATATATGTATATACATATATATATGTATATACATATATATACACATATATATGTATACACATATATACATATATATATATATGTATATATTATATACATATATATATATATATATGTATATATGTATATATATATATATAGAGAGAGATAGACTTGTGTCCTTCCAAAAGGATTCGAGCCCGGATCCTTCCCACTCAAATTCAACCCTCCGACATTCGAATACATGATCCACTCCTTTGAAGTTGATCTATATTATTTCAAGTATCTATAAACCAAAAATCAAGTGTTTATAATATTTTTTGCCCATCCATCAAGCAATGCAAAATGGACGGGCGAAAGTAGTGAGTTGGTTAGATCTATGTCTTTAGACATACAAATTCTTAATCCGGCCATTTCATTATGATCTAAACATTTAAAAACTCCTATAAACTAATTTTTGTTAGGTTTCAAATGATCTACACTGTTAAACTAACCAACTCACTATTTAAGCCGTCTATTTTTTCCCCTACTTGATGGATGGGCAAAAAGTATTCAAAACACTTGATTTTGTTTATAAATACTTGAAATAATATAGATCAACTTCAACGGAGTGGATCTTGTATTCGAATGTCGGAGGGTTGAATTTGAGTGGGAAAGATCCGGGCTCGAATCCTTTTGGAAGGACACAAGTCTATATATATATATATATATATATATATATATATATATATATATATATATATATATATATATATATATATATATATATATATATATATATATATATGTTTATAAGCAATTCAGATTGTATACACTTAATTGATGATGAAATGAGATATAAGTATATAGATGAGGATTTTCTTATTCAGGTTATCCCCTCGACGTACTAATCTCTTAATCTGACAATTAAGTTTATACAGCTGGTTTTGCCTACATCTACATTCAACACATTTTTTGACGATATAGTACATATTTGTGTATGTGCTAATAACACTATTTTCTATACATGAAAAACTTTCTTCCTGTTCTAGTCCTGACTCTATTTATACTTATTGTTCATTTCCTGCATGCTTTACTTGAGTACACGACCCACTGTAATTTTTGATACACGTGTGCTGCCTGTGCATGCCACTTGGCTTCATTTCTGACAACTCTTGGACCTGTATGTCCAGATTCGAGAGATTGGAGCGTTGTGAATTTCCATGGAGATTCTGAGCACAGTGAAAGCGTGGTGGACTAGTAGCTGATCGTTCCAACTTACTTCCTCTTGACTAGCTCTTAGGATGCCTCCTTCCTGTTCGAGAGAATCTACCACTTCTGGATTATGTAGATTTCTTGTAAATCTTATTTTTACATCTTCTGGTGATGTAATATTCATATAATATTGGATCACAATCTGTGATAAAAATGTACTTGTACAAATATAGTTAGAATGTATATTACACTGTCCTTCCGTACTCTAATTCCTACATGTACTGATGCTTAGCATACGTATATTAGGGTATTTCTGTGTATGTACATTATAGTAGTGTCTCCGTATCCGGAGGTGGGGCGTTACACAAGAAGTAAGCACTCCTGATCATCTTCTCGAGTTTGCTCCGAGGCGACAGATCGATGGGATGCTTTACTCCGTTGAAGCTCCCGATCAAAGAAATCTTCAACACTATCAAAGAGTTATCATGGGTCAGATGCTCGAGACTACTCCAGCACAATCCTTCGCTCCCCGAGTTAGAGGAATATTACTCTAACTATGAGGGACACCAGACCATCCACTGTTGGGCCCTCCGGAAGTACCTAAAGGAACTTGTGAAATAAGGCTTTCCTTAAAGAGTATATCCTCTCCTAAAGATGCATCCGAACATCCGAACATCAATCTTTGCGGGATCATATGATCATCCAGTACAAGGCGATCGACTGACTCCCCGAATCTTGAACACACAAAATGTACCTCCTTCCAATTACAATTTCATGTTCTCCATTTTTAAATAAAATATTATTTTAATCTTCTAACCATGACAATACATCCCCCAATAGCAGTACTTCCATCCATCACGATACATCCACCCACTTACCCTATAGATGGAGACTCTCCCACTTGGAGGTAGCGATAAGATTATTCCAACAGTACATCCATCCACATGCCCTGTAGATAGGATATCCCCCACTCGGAGGCGGCAACAAGATTTCTCCGCTCTGGATTTCCCCTACTCGGAGAAATATCTGTATGTCCCACTGATGGGATTTTCCCTGCTCGGATACGTCTTTCTCGATCATCTTACAGGAGTTGAAACCCTCTACAGTGGGATTTCCCCTGCTCGGAGTCTCACTCTGCTGCAGGGATTTCCCACTCTCAGAGCCTCCCGTTTGATATTCCGCAGATGAGATTTTTCCTACTCGAAACACATACACAAGCCTACGGCCCTCCTTGTCTGAACCTATGGGCAGATGAATACATCCATCCATATTCCGCAAATGGGATTTCTCTCACTCGAAAGATAGCTCCAATGTGGGATATGTAAATCACCTAAGAGGGGTGAATAGGTGATGGCTATAGGTTGATGGAAAATAATGCGGAATAAAAACTAAGTCTAGCAATTCAAGCAAATAATAATATCCAACACAATTAACAATTGCACAATAAAAGATTGCAATAGAGTGAAGAGCAATTATAGCATGCAAATAAAGAGAGTGAGTTAAAGAGACAAAGAAAAGAAAGTAAACAATCACAAACACAAGAGGATTGGTTTGAGGTTCAAGCCACGCACTACGTCCCCACCTTCACCCTGTGAAGGATTTTCACTATTGCTTGATCCCACGAGATCATCACTCTACACGTTCTCTCAAGAACGAATTAGACCCGCTAGTCCTCTCACTTGGTGTCTTCTACACCTTATAAATGACTAATTCGCAAGCTCGTATGAGGCCTCAATCTCTACAACTCTTCTCAATAACAATGAAGAAGATGATCTTTCTAAGATCACCAAAGAGGCTCAAAAAATGCAATCCTATAATCAAGAATAGATTTTTAGCTTAAAGATTTGTGATTAGGAAAGCTTGTAATCAGTAGAGTGTGAGAATCAAAACAGGAGAGATTTGGAATAGGTTTTGAATTGAAGAACATTTCTCTTTTGAAAATTTTCTTTGAAAATTGAATCTAAAATGAGTGAAAGTATTATCTCTTGCTTGTTTCTTGTTTTTATTCTTTTTCTAATGGTCAATGGGTTTACTATATATATGCACTCAAAAATAGAGAGAAAAACTCATATAGCCATTTTGGATTAGGTCTTAAATAGTTCTCTAACAATGTAGCCGTTAAAGCAAAAACGTGCCAGTACTGCTAGGTCGGACGACCGCCAACGGGTAAAAATATGATCATTGGGTAAAGTCGGTCGACCGGCCCCCTCAACAGAGAGAAAAGGGTTTACAATCGGTCGGCTGGGCGGTCGCCTGACAAGCACAATAGCTTCCTTGTGCACTTAGGTTGACAGCTCGGTCGACTGACCCTGAGCAAAAGGGCAGGACCAGAAATCTGTTTTGAAAAATTGTTTTGACTTTGAGACATATTTTTAATAAATTATACAAAATATAGTTCCTTGAGAAATGATGAAGTTCAAAAATGTGAGATCAAAGATCAACACAAACTAAACAAGTAGAGCTCTTATTTTGTAGAAAAATACTCTCTTTAAAATACTCAAATTTTTTTCAAAATAGAAACTTGTTTAAAACAAAACTTATTTTTCTATCTTTTGAAATCCATATTCAAAATTTCATGAAATCAAAAAAATATTTTGCGTGTGTGTGAGTCAATCTCATGAGCTAACAAATACTCCACTTCTTGGTTTTAACGATCTAAAAACCTATACAAAAGAAAGAAAATTTTTTTCTTAGCCAAAGTAGACTCCTTGGGTTAGTATCCTTGAATAAATTCTTCAACTTGATCTAGGTAGTTTATCTCTAGGATCACGATCTTGAGGGCTTAATAAACTTGTGAGTCTTCAGGAAGAAGTCACACTCAATCTTAGATTTATCTTTTTACCTGAAACTTGTATAGGTAGAAATATTAGATCAAATAACTTTATGTGATTATCATCATCAAAACTTGGGCTGATGACCTTTGAGCCAACAATGGTCGCCTTGACCTCCCAAGTCTTGGGAAGAGCTCTTATCACCTTCCTTACTTTTTGATTATTATCAATAAAATCACCTAAGGAAGAAAATCATTAATAATTTTAGTAAAACGGGTAAGCATTTCATTTATAAATTCATTTTCAAGCATGTAAAAGTTCTCATATTGAGAAGGGAGTAAATCAATCTTAGAACATTTACATGCTTGAAAATGAATCTATTAATGAAATGCTTACCCGTTTTACTAAAATCACTAATGGTTTATCTTCCTTAGGTGATTCTATTAATAATGATCAAAAGATAAGGAAGGTGAAAAGAGCTCTTCCCAAGACTTCGGAGGTCAAGGCGACTATTGGTGGCCCAAAGGTCATTAGCCTTAATTTTTATGATGATACTCACATGAAGTTATTTGATCTAACATTTCTATCCATACAAGTTTCAGGTAAAAGATAAATTCAAGATTGAGTGTGGCTTCTTCATGAAGACTCACATGTTTATGAAGCCCACAAGATGGTGATCCTAGAGATTGACTATCTAAATCAAGTTGAAGAACTCATTCTAAGGATACAACCTCAATGAGTCTATTTTGGCTAAGAAAAGATTTTTCTTTCTTTTGTGTAGGTTTTTAGATTGTTAAAACCAAGAAGTGGAGTATTTGTTAGCTCACGAGATTAACTCACACACATACAAAATATCTTTTTGACTTCAAGGATTTTTGAATACGGATTTCAAAAGATAACAAAATAAGTTTTGTTTTAAACAAGTTTCATGGAAAAAATTCGAGTATTTTAATAGAGAGTATTTTTTTACAAAATATGAGTTCTACTTGTTTAGTTTGTGTTGATCTTTGACCACACATTTTTGAACTTCATCATTTCTCAAAGAACTATATTTGGTACGTATTTGTTGAAAAATATGTCTCAAAGTCAAAACAGTTTTTTTAAAACAGACTTCTAATCTTGCCTTTTGCTCAGGGTCGGTCGATCGGGCGGTCGACCGAGCTATCGACCGAAGTACACAAGTAAGCTATTATACATGTTAGGCGACCCATTAGCCGACCAATTGTATCCCTTTGCTCTCTATTGGGGATCGATCACTACTGGCCGGTCGACCCTTTGCTCAACAATCATATTTTTACCATTGGTGTTCGACTGGGCAGTCGACGACCTGACAGTTCTGGCACTTTTTTGCTTTAACGACAACATTATTAGAGAGTTGTTTAAGGCCTAATCCAAAATGGCTATATACATTTCTCTCTATTTTTGAGTACCTATATATAAATAACCCTATTGACCATTAGAAAAAGAAAAAAACAAGAAGAATCAAGAAATAACACTTTCACTCATTTAAGATTCAATTTTCAAAGAGAAAATTTTAAAAGAGAAGTGTTCTTCAATTCAAATCCCATTCCAAATCTCTCTTATTTTGATTCTCACACTCGACTGGTGATTAGTATCCAATATTGCATTTTTACATCATAACTCCTATGCATATTACAAATAAATATGTGATTTTTACTCCTCTTCTCTACATATTGCAGGTTGCAGGTACACACTTAATGGAGAGATATCCAAATAATCACTTAATAACAATAATTAAGTGATTAATCCATGATTAAGATAAAGCCAATTCAAATCCAGATCTAGAGAGATCCGCGCGCCAATTGGAGAATCCAGTAGTCCACGTGGCTAACTAACTAACAAGAAGATCTCACCAGAAAATCTGGGCTCAACGCCCAGATCTCGCGGCGATCCCGCGGCAATCCGCGGCAAATCTAGGTCGTTATGACCTCGGATTTTGCGCCAACAACCTTGCTTCTGGATCCTTCACCTGGGTGCTATAAATACTCCACCTTCACCTGCGAGAAAAAACTGATCAGAGAAGAGAGAGAGATTAGTGAATAGATTTGTATTTTGCTAGGTTTTCTTTAGGATTTTTAGCTCTCTATGATCTTCTCCTCCCTAGATTTCATTGCAAGAGAGAGTTGTAAGAGAGAGAGCTTGTATCATCAAGAAGTGACACTTGGAGCTATACAAGGATTGATCCATTCTCTACTTCTCTACTTGAGCTTGATTCTGTTTACTTGCTTTATTACTTGCTTTGTTTACTTCTTGCAATTTACTTTACTTCTTGCAATTTACTTCAAGCTTTGTTTTAGTTCTTTAATGGCTTTTAGCTAATTTCTTCTCCATGTACTAGGTTACCACTAGTCTTGCTACTTCACTAACTCATGGGTGATTGCTTTTGTTCATCTTGAAAGTTGTATGATCTTCTCTTCTCCGATGGTTAAACCACCATCTTGCAAGTGAGAAAGTAATTAGGTCAACACGCGAGACAAATCCTACGCTAATGGAGTGACAACATTAGGCAAGCATTCGCTATCAAGGAGTCTAGTAAGTCTTGGCAAGCTAGCAAGGTAAGCTAGTCATGGATTGCTTTCTTCTTTAAGTTTTCTTTCTTTTTCTTGTGAATACCACATCCACTTCTTGATTTCTTTTCCAACGATTTCCACCATGAACATAGCCATCCTTCCTTTAGTTTCTTTTACATTTGATTCACTAAGTTTATAAGCAAGAGAAGAATACTCGTTTGTTCACTTCACTACCACACGTTAAAGCTTCCATCGCGAGCTCTCCCTGAGATTCGACTCGGTATAGTCCTATACTATAACGGAGACAAGAAGGGTACATCAAATACATTCTTATACACATAATAGGTACACCTTTTCTCGTCTAATCAAAATGGCGCCGTTGCCGGGGAGAGCGACGTTCTTTTTGGTTTAAGTGAAGTACTAAACGATTCTTCTTCTCTGTTTGCAGGTTACAGGAAGAAAAAACAGGAAAATATTCATTGCAGTAACATACAAGTGGACCTGGGCCTCTGCTCAAGAAAGCAGAGCCCAGGATCCCTCCAAATTGCCGCGGATCCACGGCAATTTGCCGTGGGAACGCGGCAAAGAGGAGTTCACTTCTAACAATTTTCTGCAGGGTCTTCATCTCTGCAAGATACAGCTTCTGAAATACTTAACTTTCTGTATTTTTCACCATATACCTGCTTAATTAAAAAAACAGTAAAAGTTGGTTGAATTGTTAAAAATTGTTTAGACACTTGCATTTTAGGCACGTGTCTCTTCAATTCTTTACTTTTACTGTTGAAGAGTGCTGGAGGCAAGGTACGTGTTTGCATTGCATTTAGACTAGGACAAACTCCTTGCTTGATTTTCTTGCTTTGAGTGAATCCTTGTTATATTTCTTGTACACTTGCACAATTCAAATTTAGGCATACCCGTAAATAAGATAAGGTGGGGGAGGTCATTACCCTTTCCTTAGCCCGAAAACCACAACCCAAGCACTCACTAACCCAAGCCTAGTTAATAAAAAGTAGACGTTGGCCCTAGGGACATCTCGGACTCAATTAGGAGATTATCCTAAGGGGAAAAGTGTTGGAATTTAACTCTTGCAAAATCGGTGTCTAGGAAAGGGTTGAGGGCCGAAAGCCCGAAGGTTGCTGGTTACTTAATTAAGGAACGTCTCCGGACGGAAAACCTCCCACCAACCTTACCCTTCCCTGGCTGATTAGCTTGTGGTTAGAGTCTGCACTAAACCTCCCGTGGACGGTCTATTTGTTAGGAGTCGTCTAGGTCTAAGTCTACCCTAACTTAGGTTAGAATTTTCTTTCTTTCTTTTGTTTGTTTGTTTGTTTGATTTTTGTTTGTGATTGTGTGATATGGCTTACAATTACAATTCTTTCCATCCATATGTCACACACACTCCATATTCGGATAATTCCAACCCGTGTTTTATATATGCACCAACCACATACACCGGGTGGCCTTATCCGAATCAATACGACCCATACACCCCATCTAATGATTGTAATGTCCAAAATATTTCAACTCTTCATCGAGTCATTGGGGATTCACTTACCCCGAGTCAAATTTTCAAAATCCTTGTCCATCATATTCACCTTGTCCACAATATTCATTTCCCGAGTCCACTTCATATACTCCTTTTTCTGAACCACCATTTGAAGAAAATCTGAGTTACAAAGGAGTATAGAAGCCAATTTACAGAGAGTCGAGCAACAACTTCAACCATTTGTCTCTCCAATTCCACAGTATTTTCAAGAGTCTTACTCAGTTCCACTTTTTTCTAATGGACAACCACTTGTCAAGGAAACGAGTAAAGATTTCTTGTGTGAGTCCACTCTTCCATCATCACCATTTGTGACTCACACTATTCACAAAATTTCCAATTTCAAGATTCCTATACTCCCATTCTAGAGCAGCCATCTGTAGACCTATCACATCTAGAAAAGAGTATAGACATCTTGCAAGAGTCTTTCTTACAATATCAAACAACACGTGCCAAGTCTTTCAATAGTGTGAAAGAACAATTGGATAACCTTCTTAGGAAAGAGGAAACTCTATCCTATCAACATTTGACTAATCCAGTTATACCACACTCTATTGATATGACTCAAGACTCTTGTCATCTTGGAAGTCCAGATTCAATTTCAGCACATTCACCTGAACTTGTCCAAACTTCAAATCCTATTGACATTTTGGCAAGTTTTCCATTTCCTGAAATTGAACTTGCACATGATCCTGAACTTCCACTTGATGATTCCATCTTACTTCCTGATTCAATCATGACTTTCATATCCTTACCGGATTTCAATCCATTTCCAAGTCAAAATTGGATCCAGTACCCATCCATTGTGAAATTGAATCACCAATCTTTTATGATGATCACATAGAATTTGGCCAATTCCATACTTCTGAAAATCCCATGACAAATTGGCAAGTTCACATTTTTGTGAAATTGAACTACATGAGGAATGTGATCTTGAACCCCAACTTTGTGATTCAATCCTTTTTCCTGATTCCATAATGACTCCGGTATCTTTACCTGACTTCAATCTTTTCCCGGAGTCAACCTTGGATCCTTTCCCAATTCACAATGAAGTTGAATCACCCATCTTTGAGGATCATATTGAACTTGCCCAATTCTACACTTTTGAAGATTCCTTTGACATTTTGGCAAGTTCTCCATCTTGTAGAATTGAACTCAAAGAGAAATGTGACCTTGATTTTCTCGATCTCTTTACTTCTGAAACTGATTGTACAATTCTTAAGGAAGATGTTGACTTAATTTTGAAGAATTGTACGGTGATGAGCTTGAATTTCTAAAATTGGAAGTAAAGAGATATCACCCATAGTAGGTCACATCCCATTGTTGGAAAATGATTGTGAATTTGAGTTTTCATTTCTTGACTTGGACCCAATTTCTGAACTTACTTCGATTCCTGCACCTTCACTTGACCTCAGTCACCTTCCTGATCAGTGTTAGTTCCTGTCCTTCCAGAGTCCAAGTCAACTGTTCTATCATGTCATATTCCTTTTTGGGACAAGGTAGTTGATAAATTTGACTCTGAAATTATTAGGAAAATCTTAAAATTAGATGGGGTCATGTACATAATTAAAATAACACATGCATACATCATTTTAGTGGGTCATATTTCTGAGATTTCTGGTGGGTTCCTCAAAACCCAAAGAAACGTTGATTGGGCCATGTTTCGTGGACCAATCCGACCACCACCGGAACCACCACCTTGAGGTAATTTTTTCCTTCCCTCTCTATTTTGTTTCATGCATACATATATCATGATGCATTGAGGACAATGCATGAAATAAGTGTGGGGGAGGGTTTACTAACTTAGATTTTTAGATTTTCTTCCTTTTACACTTCTTTTAGAAAATAAAAAAATAAAAAATAAAAACTTTTTGAAATAAGAGACAAAGTTTTGTTCTATTTTTAAGAAAAGTAAGATGTATCTTAGAAATTAAGAAAGCCTTAATTATGACATCTTAAACATAGTTGAAGTAATAGATCTTGTTGGAAATTATAGGCTAAGTAAGTAAAATTGGTGAGATATTCTTATCTTGAATTTTTTTGCCTTAGATAATATGCACTTCACACTTACACATTTCTTGGGATGGAAACAAAGACCAAAAATGCCATGAAAATAAAAAAAAAAACAAAAAGAAAATATATATAAATAAAACATCACCTCTTAAGCTGGGAAATTGTGCCTCAAGAAGCATGATTACTCACGCCTAACGGTGATCATAATAAATAATCCCTCTTAGTTATGTGGCCTTTTCTACTCGAGACCTTAAACCCGAGGGATGTTTTCTCATCTGGTGCCCTAAGACCATCTGGTTTGGGAGTCATCAGTTAAAGGCTCGCTACAAGGGTAGACTAGAAAGCCTAGACTAAGGGAAGATTAAATAAAAAAAAAGAGAGAAAAAAAAATATATATATATATATAGATAAATAAATGGCTTGATGGTTGGAGTTGAAATCCCGGAAATTTTCACTTACACGGTGTGCATACTATCTAGGTTTTATGAGAGATAAATATTCAATCCAATTTGAATTCTTACCTTAATTGAAGACAAGATCTTGCATGGATACTAAGTTTAAGGAAGAATGATTATAGGTGGACTTATGACCTAGGATCACTTATATTTTTGCAAAAATAGTTCGTAAACATGTCTCTTGTTCAAAATGCATTTTCAAAACACTAACATTTGTCTTCTTTCTTTATGGATTTTGTGGGTGTAATCCGCTGAAAACCTCAGGAGACAACACTCCTCCTCTAGGGTAACCTAGAGGTTTAACGGCTTGTTGCACACGCTCAGTGCAATCGCGTCACCTGCGAAAGTGGTGTAATAAATTGTTAGTCTAGATTTTCTTTTTCTATTTTTTTGCTCGGGACGAGCAAAAGAATAAGTGTGGGGGTGTGATTAGTATCCAATATTGCATATTTTACATCATAACTCCCATGCATATTACAAATAAATATGTGATTTTTACTCCTCTTCTCTACATATTTGCAGGTACACACTTAATGGAGAGATATCCAAATAATCACTTAATTAACAATAATTAAGTGATAATCCATGATTAAGATAAAGCCAAATTCAAATCCAGATCTAGAGAGATCCGCGCGCCAATTGGAGAATCCAAGTAGTCCACGTGGCTAACTAACTAACAAGAAGATCTCATCAGAAAATCTGGGCTCAACGGCCCAGATCTCGCGGCGATACCGCGGCAATCCGCGGCAAATCTAGGTCGTTATGACCTCGGATTTTGCGCCAACAACCTTGCTTCTGGATCCTTCACCTGGGTGCTATAAATACTCCACCTTCACCTGCGAGAAAAAACTGATCAGAGAAGAGAGAGAGATTAGTGAATATGATTTATTTTGCTAGGTTTTCTTTAGGATTTTTAGCTCTCTATGATCTTCTCCTCCCTAGATTTCATTGCAAAGAAGAGTTGTAAGAGAGAGAGAGCTTGTATCATCAAGAAGTGACACTTGGAGCTATACAAGGATTGATCCATTCTCTACTTCTCTACTTGAGCTTGATTCTAGTTTACTTGCTTTATTACTTGCTTTGTTTACTTCTTGCAATTTACTTTACTTCTTGCAATTTACTTCAAGCTTTGTTTTAGTTCTTTAATGGCTTTTAGCTAATTTCTTCTCCATGTACTAGGTTACCTAGTCTTGCTACTTCACTAACTCATGGGTGATTGCTTTTGTTCATCTTGAAAGTTGTATGATCTTCTCTCTTCCTCCGATGGTTAAACCACCATCTTGCAAGTGAGAAAAGTAATTAGGTCAACACGCGAGACAAATCCTACGCTAATGGAGTGACAACATTAGGCAAGCATTCGCTATCAAGGAGTCTAGTAAGTCTTGGCAAGCTAGTAAGTAAGCTAGTCATGGATTGCTTTCTTCTTAAGTTTTCTTTCTTTTTCTTGTGAATACCACATCCACTTCTTGATTTCTTTTCCAACGATTTCCACCATGAACATAGCCATCCTTCCTTTTAGTTTCTTTTACATTTGATTCACTAAGTTTATAAGCAAGAGAAGAATACTCGTTTGTTCACTTCACTACCACACGTTAAAGCTTCCATCGCGAGCTCTCCCTGAGATTCGACTCGGTATAGTCCTATACTATAACGGGACAAGAAAGGGTACATCAAATACATTCTTATACACATAATAGGTACACCTTTTTCTCGTCTAATCAACTGGTTACAAGTTTTCCTAAACCAACAACTCTAAGCAAAAATCTATTCTTGGTTATAGGATTGTATTTTGTAAGCCTCTTTGGTGATCTTAGAAAGGTCATCTTATTCATTATTATTGAGAAGAATTGTAGAGGTTGAGGCCACATACGAGCTTGAGGTTCGTCATTTGTAAGGTATAGAAGACACCAAGTGAGAGAAGATACAAGTGAGAGACTTGCGGGTCCAGTTCATTCTTGAGGGAATGTGTAAGTGGTGATCTCGAGGGATCAAAAAATAGTGACAATCCTTCATGCGGTGAAGGCGGGGACGTAGAGCGTTACTCAAACCTCGAAACAATTCTCTTATATTTGTGATTGCGTACTCTCTCTTTTTATCTCTTTAACTCACTCTTCATATTTGCATGATAAAATTTCTCTTCACTCTATTGCAATCTTCTATTGTGCAATTGCTAATTGTGTTGGATATTGTTATTTGATTGGATTGCTAGACTTAGTTTTTATTCTGCATTATTTGCCATCAACCTATAGCCATCACCTATTTACCCCACTCTAGGTGATTTATAGGATATCCCCCACAAGGAGGTAAACTCTGATGCTGGATTCACTGTCACTTGGAGGTACCAGATCGTCACTCTGGGTAGTGTTAGGTAAGAGAAAATTCCTTGTAAAACTTCTTTGAATCAATGAAGAATTACAACGGATCAATACTCCTACTACAAGGGAGGGAAGATGTTTAGACTTGAATCTCCCCTTTATTTAGTGTTGGGTTCTTGATGTGGCCGGAAAAGTGAATCTTATTTTCTGTTGACCGGGTGAACGTCAGGACCTCTTTGAGAATCCTCTCTTTGGATAGCAGACGGAGTAACACAGCTCCTATCTATCAGGAATCTCAAGAGATTGTTGTTGGAATTTGTTTTGATGAAGACTTTGTGAAGCATTTCATTTGGAGCTCTAGCACAAGACTAATCAAGAGTTCTTCATGATCAAGATGTCCCAAAGAGAGTTGATATGATGTGGTTTGTAATTGTGAAATAGCATGTCAAAAGCCTTGATGCACACACACATATCATGTCCATATAGTCGACTTATAACTCCTTATAGTCGACTAATCCATTTGGTAGTCGACTAAATCAAACCCCTAGTCGACTAGTCATGTGTCCAAAAGAAACCCAACTCTCTGTTTGTCCATTAGTCGACTTGACAGACAAACATAGTCGACTAATAGACTTTGTAGTCGACTAATCCTATGCTCCTAGTCGACTAATCACTGGTCCAGTCGACTTGAAGGAGTTGCAGTCGACTTGATTCAGTTAACCAGAAAATCGTCACTCGAACTTATCTTGACCTAGTCGACTAATACCAAATGTAGTCGACTAACCTTTGAAAATTGCCTAGTATAGTCGACTAACTCAAAAGGCAAGTCGACTATAGGTAGTTTCTGACTGTTGGACAGTTTCTGTTATCTGGTCTTTTGTGCAACGTTTTCCAACGTTTCAATCTTTTGAATTGCACCTGTAACTATCCTAACTTACCCTAGTGTGCAGCTATATAAAGGGTGGTTAATCCTAAGGCCATATACCAATCCTAATCTTTAGTTTTCTAAGATCAAAAATTCTGCCAATCCTGAAAACTGTTCCCACTTCAGTTCTTCACCAATTCTGATTCTCTAGTGAAGTTCTATGAAGTTTCTCCTATACTAGACCTTGTCCACATTCACATACATTACCAAGGCTTATAGGAAAGTGTTGTAATACTCAAAGCAATCATTGTACAACGGGTGTCTTCTTGATGTAGAAGCAGTTGTACAAGGTGAAGTTTGTTCTCTTGGTGGAAGAGAAGGTGTTCTCTTGGTGGAAGAGAAGGTGTACACATTTGGCAAAGGGGATTTGTCAAGTGGTGTGCATGGTTGTGATTTTGGGTGTACAAAATCAAGGATAAAGGAAAATCTCAAGCGGGTGGCTTGGGGACTGGATGTAGGTCACGAGGACCGAACCAGGATAAATCTCTCGTGTTTGCGTTTGTCTAAACTTTCTGAGATTTGATTTCCTTTATTGCAGTTTATTTAATTGTTTAACTTAATCCTTCTTTGTTTTAGTATTTGTGTTGACTTTATAGTTTAGATTCATAAGTGCCAACAGAGAAAGTTTCGCATTTGGCATCATCTCGGGACCATCAATTGGTATCAGAGCAAGGTCTCACATTCGGCATACAAGCCCTGCATACCTAGTCAACAACAAGAAAGGATGGCAACGGAGTTTTCATCATCCCAATTCAAAGAAGGACATTCTACATAACGTCCACCGCTATTTGACAGATCCAACTACAACTATTGGAAGTGTAGAATGAAGATCTACTTGCAATCGCTCAACTACGAACTTTGGAACATCGTCGAAGCATCGTACACCAAACCAACAACCAACTACAACGCTTGGAGTGATGATCAAAAGAAGAATGTGAACCTTGACGCCAAAGCGATGAATGCCTTGTTCTGTGCCCTAACCAAGAAGAGTTCAACAGAGTGTCAACAGCCACTTCTGCACTTCAAATATGGCATACTCTTCAGGTAACACACGAAGGCACAAAAAAGTTAAGGAATCTAAAATATCTGTTCTTGTCTACAGGTTTGAATTATTCAAAATGAAGGAGAATGAACCATATCAGAAATGGTAACAAGATTCACCGACATTACCATTCATTAGCATCCCTTGGAAAGGACTACACCAAGTTGAAAAGTTCGTAAGATCCTTCGTGCACTCACACCAGAATGGGAGAAGAAGACAACCGCTATTGAAGAAGCCAATGATCTCTCAACTTTGCCGTTAGAAACCTAATTGGTAATCTAATGGCATATGAAGTGCAGTTAGAAGAAAGAAAGAAGGATGAACGACAACACCACTCAAAGAAGAAAGAACTTGCCTTCCATGCATCCTCCGACACGGACGATTCAAATGATGATGAAGAGGAGATGGCAATGCTTTCAAAGAATTTAGGAGATTTCTAAAGTAAGGTAAATTTAAATGCTTTAATTGCAATAAACCAGGTCATATAAAGATGGATTGCCCTTTGCTCAAGAATAAAAGCAAATGCAAGAGCAAAAAGTTCAGAAAGGTGAAAGACTATGAAGCCTCATGGGAGAACAGTGATTCTCATCTTCTGACGAAGAAGAATCCACTGAACGTGTCAACCTATGTTACATGGCCATAGAAGATGATGAGGTATCATTTACTGAACTTTCTGATGCATTTCATGAATTGTTTAATGATCTAAAAAATGAAAACTGAAAATAAAGTTTTATCAAAAGAAAATGAAAAACTTTTAAAGGAAAATTCATGTTATGCTTTACAAGTTTCTTGAATAAAACTCTCAAAAAGATGAATTTGAAAAAGTCATATCATCTTTGAAAAATGATAATGAGAAGTTTATAAAAGAGAACATTTTTCTTAAAAGGAAACCGAGTCTTTGAATAAAAGGATTTCTATTTTAGATAAAGATATTTCAGTTTTCAAAAAGAAATATGAAGATATTTTACAAAATGTGACTAAGTTCAATCAAGGAAAAGAAAAGTTGAATGATTTTTATCTTTTCGGAAGTTGTCACATAATAATTATGGTATTGGATATATTGAAAATTCTTCATATTGTAGTAATCCATATAGTTCTTTTGTAAAAAGAAAGTCTTGATGCACACACACATATCATGTCCATATAGTCGACTTATAACTCCTTATAGTCGACTAATCTATTTGGTAGTCGACTAAATCAACCCCCTAGTCGACTAATCATGTGTCCAAAAGCAACCCAACTCTCTGTTTGTCTATTAGTCGACTTGACAGACAAACATAGTCGACTCATAGACTTTGTAGTCGACTAATCCTATGCCCCTAGTCGACTAATCACTGGTCCAGTCGACTTGAAGGAAGTTGCAGTCGACTTGATTCAGTTAACCAGAAAACTGTCACTCGAACTTATCTTGACCTAGTCGACTAATACCAAAATGTAGTCGACTAACCTTTGGAAAATTGCCTAGTATAGTCGACTAACTCAAAAGGCAAGTCGACTATAGGTAGTTTCTGACTGTTGGACAGTTTCTGTTATCTGGTCTTTTGTGCAACGTTTTCCAACGTTTCAATCTTTTGAATTGCACCTGTAACTACCCTAACTTACCCTAGTGTGCAGCTATATAAAGGATGGTTAATCCTAAGGCCATATACCAATCCTAATCTTCAGTTTTCTAAGATCAAAAATTCTGCCAATCCTGAAAACTGTTCCCACTTCAGTTCTTCACCAAATTCTGATTCTCTAGTGAAGTTCTATGAAGTTTCTCCTATACTAGACCTTGTCCACGTTCACATACAGTACCAAGGCTTATAGAAAGTGTTATAATACTCAAAGCAATCATTGTACACGGGTGTCTTCTTGGTGTAGAAGCAGTTGTACAAGGTAAAGTTTGTTCTCTTGGTGGAAGAGAAGGTGTTCTCTTGGTGGAAGAGAAGGTGTACACATTTGGCAAAGGGGATTTGTCAAGTGGTGTGCATGGTTGTGATTTGGGTGTACAAAATCAAGGATAAAGGAAAATCTCAAGCGGGTGGCTTGGGGACTGGATGTAGGTCACGAGGATCGAACCAGGATAAATCTCTCGTGTTTGCGTTTGTCTAAACTTTTCTGAGATTTGATTTCCTTTATTGCAAGTTTATTTAATTATTTACTTAATCCTTCTTTGTTTTAGTATTTGTGTTGACTTTGTAGTTTAGATCCATAAGTGCCAACAGAGAAAGTTCCGCATTTGGCATCATCTCGGGACCATCAATTGTAGGCAAAGACAAACTTGAACGCAACAAGTTGTTAGAAGAGTTGAACTCTCTCTTTCCTTTTAGTGAAGGTCTTGGTGTTTCTCCAGCTCACAACCAGAATTCTTTTTTTATCAAGAATTATCTGATCGACCGACCCCTTCTCCATAACAGACGGGGTTATTTATAGAGGTTTCAGGGTGAACATGTCCCCTAAAAACGCTCCATAATGGGGTTAACTCCCTCATTACGTGGGTAGTAATTGACCCAATAATGAGGGCAGTTATAACCGAGATGCGGGTTTTGAGCCTTGCGCCTTGTTGTTGAAGTAATACTGAGACGTGGGTTTTGACCCTCGCGTCTTTGTGCTGCAGTGATGCTGAGACGCGGGTTTCGTCCTTCGCGTCTTGGTGCTGCAGTGATGCTGAGACGCGGTTTTCGACCTTCTCGTCTTGGTGCTGCAGTGATGGCTATGATTAGCCCTACGTCTGGAGTTTGGACTCTACTTTTTGATGACCTATCTTTAGTGATTTTTAGACAGCCTACAGAACCCCTCCAAAGTTTTCGATATTCCGCGGTTGACTGGGACGGATTTCGAAATACTTTGGACTCTGGTTGAATTCATACTTCTTATGATTGGACTGACAATCATTTGAGATGCTCTAAGCTTGATCCTGTCTGAAATATGGTCTTCGTGAGTGTACTGTGAAACCCTTTAAAACCGTCAGAAATGATCGTGGTGAGTATCTAGATACGCAGTCTAGACCTCCCTAGTGCTCTGAGCTTGTTGTTGGTATACTTTGAACTAGGGGTGAACAGTCATCTGCTCGTGCCAGTGTACTATTGAACTGAATTGCAGAAGTAAAGACTGAATGCAAGTCTTGAAGACGCAGGGGTCATGTTGCTTTAAAAACGCAGTCCTCACTTGGAGTGACGACGCATCTATTAGTTTGCTGAAGAAACGCGGTTCTTATAGGGACGCGATCTTTAAGATGCAGCTCTCACTCTGTGAACTAGGCGCGGCTTTTCACTGCAATGTCGTCAACATAGCTTCCACCGTTTTACGCATGTGCTCATAGAAAATGACATTCATAGCTCTCTGATATGTAGCCCCCGCATTCTTCAGTCCGAAAGGCATGACGGTGTAGCTGTATACCCCCAGTGGTGTCCTGAAAGAAGTATATTTTTTATCACCAGGATACAGTTTGATTTGGTTATACCCTGAGAATCCATCTATGAAGGACATTCGCTCAAATCCACACGTATTGTCGCGAGAGAGAATTCGTCTTTGGGACAGGCCTCATTTAGATCACGAAAATCAATGCAAATCTGGATCTTTCCATTATTTTTGGCAACGGGGATGATATTGGCTACCCAATCAGGATGTTGTTCTTCTCTAATGAAGCCAGAGTCTATAATTTTTTGACCTCTGACTAAATTGGCTCCATTATTTCTGGACAAAACCATCGCTGTTGTTGTTTGACTGGCTTTACGTCTGAATTAATGTTGAGGCGATGTATAGCCACCCGGGGATCAACTCTAGGCATGTCCTTGTAATTCCAAGCGAAAACATCTATATACTCTTGCACAAGAGATATTAAATCTTCTTTCTCGGAGGATGATAGGCTTTCGCTTATAAAGATGGGCTTAAGATTAGCCTCATCTCCCAGATTAATCTGGGCAACTTCATCCTCCGTGGGCGGGTACCATTGGCATTGAACTTATAAATGGTAGTCTGAGTGGTGCTCAATCGGTGGGTAGGATCCCTAAATGTTGCATGACCCAGCGAGGTATAATGCTCAATGCGGACCCTGAATCTACCTGAATGCGGCTTACTTCAGATGATCTAATGTACCATGTGAAGTATAGGGGTCGATCATGTTTTTCCTTAACCTGCATATCATCTGCCGTGAAGGTGATGCAGGGAGCATTTTGGGAGGCATGGAGGCAATCCTCTACATCTTCCTCCTATGGTCCAGCCGGTACCTGGGTCATGAAAACCTCAACATTAGCTAGAGCCTCTCTTAAAGCATCTCTGATTGACTTCGATAGCCTCAGGAGCTCATAAAGAGTGATTCGGGCCGGGATATTGGCCAGTTGAGTCATGACGTCAAAGCGGTAAGGTGTTGTGGATCCTTCCGTGTTGTCCTTTGAGAAAGCTTTAGAAAATCGAAGCTCTTTCTGCCTCTCCACGGGTTGTTTCGTGGAGGGCTTGGCTGACTCTATAGCGGGTTTAGGAGGGTCGCCACCATTTCATGATACTTTTTCAAATATGACTGGCCCGAACGAGTTTCTGCCAACAGTTGATTGGGTTCCGCGGCGAGAACTATTGTTTCCTCTTCTGAATCAGTCAGTGAGGGAACATCGGTTTCTGCTTCTCGGAAGAAACACACCCACATTACAGGATGCAGCCCTTCGCCTTGCTTTTGGACCTTCTGCTGATAACAGTGGTCCATTACTGGCCATCCAAAAGGTCGGGATGAACCCACATAACTTTTCCCTGAGGTGTGGGGACAGGTACAAGACCCTTCTCTTGCTGATGGTGAGGGTCTATATTGATCATTCTTAGTGCCCCTTTTGGGATGGGGACTACTCCAGACGGTGTTGGAGGTTGTTTTCCAAATTGGAGGAATGCTGTCATATTGGCCGTCACTTTCTTCTGCTCTGGACGGAGTTTTAATACCTCTGCATCAATCAGAGCCTGAAGGATGTCTTTGAAGACATAACAGCTCTTGGTGGGGTGTCCCAGCATCCTATGATACAAGCAGTAGTTAAGATTATCAGTTTTATCGACTTCTTCAGGACGTCTAGCTTCCAGAAGCTTCAATCTGTTGCTCTTATTAAGTATTTGAACAGCGAGTCAACATGTTCGTCCTTGAAGGAATACTACTTACTACTGGCGCGCGGCTAACTTGAAGAGCCACTTCCCTTGACCGGTTGAGGTTTGACAAGGGATTTGGTTTCTGTCACCATGTTATCCTTCCTTTTTGTTTGAAGGGATGCGTCTGGCGTACGCCTTGTCGACCTTTCGAGTGTGGGCTTGTTTTTTTCTGCCCTAACCCTGGCGATAATTTCTTCAACTTGTTCACCTTGCTGGACTAATTGTTTCCAGTGCGGCTTTCAGCAACTCTTATTTGGGCGAGGAGCGAAGTATGTAGATTGTGGCGGCATGTTTCTACCAGAGTGACCTGGGTCATACCGCTAGGACATCAGAGTGCTACATTCTGAAATCTTTCTACAAATGATTTGACAGACTCCCTCTTTCGCTGCTTTGTAGCCAAAAAAGTAGGCATTATGACTTCTGAGTCGTCTTCAAAAAAGCGTGTCAGGAAGAGCTTCTTCAAATCACCCCAATTTTTAATGGAGCCTTCTGGGAGCTTCATGAACCATTCAAAGGGGAGCCCTTTTAGGGTGCCGATGAACAAACATGCCAAGATGGCATAGTTATCTACTACATTCCCCGTCTGAGACTTAAAATAGTAGATATGTTGGTTCGGTGACCCTTTACCATCGAATGCTTGGAGGGTCAGAGCTTTGAACTTGGGAGGGTATAGAATAAGATCCCACTCGGCCAGATATAGCCGGACCACTCCTGCTTCTTAGAGTCCTTTCTGATTAGTAAGGGCTCAAGATATTTCTCTAATTGATTCATCCTTTTAGAATGAGCCCCTCCATAGTCCTGGTTGTCTTTCCCCTTAGATGAGGATTTAGACGAGCCAGAAGTAGGTTGCTCTTTCTCCTCGATATGTACAGAAGATGAGCTTTCCCCCTCTTTTTGTTTACCTTTAGACTTCTTAGAGGAGGCTTTGTCGGTTGACTTCCTCTTATCTTCAAGCAATTGTGCCAGCATCTGCTTGAGGGTATCGATAGATTCTTATTGAGCACGAATCATTTCGAATTGTTCCTTCTGGACCTGGGCTTGTTGCTCAAAGCGCCTGGCCGTCTCCTCAGGAGTATTTGTCATGTATATAAAGGCTTCCTTGTCTATGGAAGAGTTCGAAGCTTGCGACTCTGCAATAGCAGAATGCGAGTCATTTACTTCAATGCCCCGAGCTAGGGCACTGTAATTGATCGGGGCAATTACTCCAGTCCGAGTACGAGTGTGCCGATACACTCCTTCTGGTTCTATGTCAGACTCGTCGGAGCCGACCACTAGTTGCTTTCCCCTACTCCTGCTTGTCATGTTTGCAGTGATTTCAGGGTACTCATTGTCAGAGAAAGTCCTCCTTCTGTGGGAGTGATTTCTTTTAGCTGATCGGGGAGCTAGAGTCAACTGTCTGAATCTTGACACTCGGCTTGCACGTGAACTGTAACGGCACTCAGAGAGCATTGTGATAAGCCGTTCACAGCAACACGATGGAGCGATCAGACTAGCACTTCTCTTCCTCATTAAATAATCTCTTAGATCCGTGGGAAGGGCATCAAAGAGATTAGTCTCGAATTGTCGAGGGCTTTTCAACTTACGAGAGTTCTCCTTGCTTCACAAGGCTGAGACGCAAGGTTCTAAGACGTGAAGCTCATAAATGCAGCTCTTGGATTGGGCTCTGAAACGCGAGTCTGGCATCTCTGATGAGAAGAGACGCGGCTCTCGCGTTGCTGATTATCGCATCTGGGTAGAGATGCTTGAGAAATGCAGGGCTGTTGGGTCCCGCGTACAGAGGCGCGAATCTCGTGTCGTTGATAAAGAGCACGGACTTCGCGTTGCTGCTTATGGCGTTTGGGAAGCGGTGCTTCAGAAACGCGAGCTTGGTGAATCTCACGTTTAGATTGCCAACACGGACTTCACGTGTCTGACATGGTTCAGAAGAGACGCGGATCTGAACCTCGCGTCCTACCTTTGTTAGACAACAGTTGTTCCAACTTGTAGTTGACGCGCACGCCGCCTCTATCGCCGCTCAACATTCCGGTTACGTCGTGTGGGTTGAAGGGAACCCCAGTAACCAGCGCTGAGGAAGGGGCTGAACAGGCTGAACATCAGGAACATTACCACGCGGGTCTCCTGGGAGACGTTGACGCGGGCGTTACGCATGATGCGATTAGCCACGACATTCTTCTCACCAGTCGCGTCTGAGAGGATCTCAGAGCGGACTTGAGAGTAAATCCTCGAAGAGACTTTGCGATAGACCCGCGCCTTAGGGCTCTTGGAGCCGGAAGAGAGGAACTCTTCGTACTTTGCCTGGTCGAACTCCATGACAAGTGATTCGACCGTTTTTTCCCATATAGGTGACATCACCTTGTGCCATAACTTGCTCGTCAGTAGAGAAAGTAGTCCCTAGCGGAGTCGCCATCTCTTGTTTGGTGGGAGAAAATTTCTTGTAAAATTTTTTTGAATCAATAAAGAATTACAACGGATCAATACTCCTACTACAAGGGAGGGAAGATATTTAGACTTGAATCTCCTCTTTGTTTAGTGCTGGGTTCTTGATGTGGTGGTGAAAGTGAATCTTGTTTTCCGTTGACCAGGTGAACGTCAGGACCTCTTTGGAAATCCTCTCTTTGGATAGTAGACGGAGTAACACAGCTCCTATCCACCAGGAATCTCAAAGAGATTGTAGGCAAAGACAAACTTGTACGCAGTAAGTTGTTAGAAGAGTTGAACTCTCTCTTTCCTTTCAGTGAATGTCTTGGTGCTTCTCCAGCTCACAACCGGAATTCTTTTTTTATTAAGAATTATCTGATCGACCGACCTCTTCTCCATAACAAACGGATTATTTATAGAGGTTTTAGGGGTGAACGTGTCTCCAAAAAATGCTCCATAATGGGGGTTAACTCCCTCATTACGTGGGCAGTAATTGACCCAATAACGAGGGCAGTTATAATCGAGACGCGGGTTTTGAACCTTGCGCCTTGTTGCTGAAGTAATACTGAGATGCGGGTTTTGACCCTCGCGTCTTGGTGCTGCAGTGTTTCTGAGACGCAGGTTTCGTCCTTAGCGGCTTGATGCTGCAGTGATGCTGAGACGCGGGTTTCGACCTTCGTGTCTTGGTGCTGCAGTGATGGCTATGATTAGCCTTGCGTCTGGAGTTTAGACTCTGCTTTTTGATGACTTGTCTTTAGTGATTTTTAGACAGCCTACAGGTAGGGGCTCCTATTCAGAAATGCATCCAATCTAATGTTTGGTTATACCCCCACTTCAAGTCATTCTTATGCAGGTCCCAATGAAGATATGACCACATGTATTTAGGTATATTTATGAGGGTTTTCTTCATTGAATTATCCCCTCAAAGTACCAGCCCGTGTGGACGTACTCCAATTGCTCCTCGAGGACAGAAGCGATAGGTATCGTGTTTTCAAATTTTTTTGTGCCTGACAATCAAGTGTTGCATTTTTCATTTTTATTTGAATATGTCATTGTATGCTTGTGTGCAAATCTTTACCTCCATTCCTCAGTCTATGCCCCCCGAAATGGGATTGACCCCACTAAGGGAAGACGACATGCCATCCTACAAACATTCTAATCACTCCGAGTTGGATTCCCCCAATCGGGTCTGAGCTTTACTGTAGGGATTTTTTCTTAGAGGCCCAATAACGCGGCTTCGCGATGGTATTTCCCTCACTTGGAAGCAAATGTGAACCCAACTCTGTAGTGAGGATTTTCCTCACTTGGAGGATCTGCTTACAGGTACTGCAGATGGGATTTCACCCACTCGGAACCACGATGTCCTCCTTCCTCGCTTTTCCAGAACACTTCAGGGACAAGACTCCCAGAGAGCTGGTCAACATTCCATAGAGGCAACCAGTTCCAAATATCTCAGAGTCTCTCCAAGTAGACATCCAATTCCAAACAAAAGTAATAACAAAACAAACCAGGTAAGTTCTAAACAACCCTTCTATTTCAAAATTTACTATTTTTATTACTAGTTTTCCAATTATATCCATCTAAATACAAATTTGGTTACATCTACTAGGAGTAATACAAGATCTATCATATGTTTCGCGTTTATTTTTTTTGAAGAGAAAAATAGATACACTTTTCGCCATAACATCCACAACAACATCCAAAAGATGACTCCCAACAAGCAACCAACCACTTTCAGGAGAGCGATGATACTTAGAACTCCCAGGAAAATACCCAAAATCAAATATCATATCTCTTGGTCGCAGACTAAAGCCTGCAAGATAGTGATGATATCACCGCCAAACCTCTCACTTTAAGGATGAAGTCAAAGCCGAGGAAGAGGAGGTGGTTCTTCAGCAGAGATCCCAGGGAATACCCCTATGCTTCCTCACTTGCTTGGCACAAGGAAAGAATTCCCGCAGATAACGCAACAATATTTGGTAGAAGTGAAGACGGCCAGACACATGCCACGATGACTGGATCAAAACCATCATCAAACACGCCCTGTTCTGCCCCCATTCCTGCTCCATACATGCTCTCAGGAAAGAGAGACATCGAGCCCTAACTCCAGACTGAACCAATCTGATCTGAGATCAAACGAACAGACTAGGCTGAAGCAAGAACCCTGCCTATCCTTCCTGATAGCCGGGCCTCGTCGCAAAAAACTGATGTTTCTCAATAAGCCCGTCGCAAAGACTAACATTTTCAGCAACTGGACTCTTGAACATCAAGAGTGCAACAACCGCCTTTATCCTCTTTCTTTCTTTTCTCCATCGGACAAAAAAAAAAAAAAGAAGACACCATGACCCACCAGAACAAGAAGTTTGAAAGCAAGAAGTGTAACACCCCGATTTCTAAAACCTTGATTTAGTACTTTAATTTTTGATTAATTAGATTATACCTGTAACTAGCATGGGTAATTGAAATTGATTATGCATGTAATGATTATATCACCATACAAATTTGACGGAATTTATTTAGTATGGGAAATGATAATTATGTGTACAAGTTATAAGTTGTGAAATACAAGTTATAAAAATAAAATGATAAATACACGTAATTGGTGTGCATGTATATATATCCCACTACTTGTTTATACGCGCTATCTAATCAGATACTAAAACTAATATTTGTATACAAGATACATGGATAAAATAAAATGTGAATATATAGATAGATATATATATATATAGTGTATGAATAATAAATTTTGTATTTTGTGTGTATACAAGAATGTATATACTATGTCTATACCATTGGAATACCAAAATAAAAAAATGTAAGTGGATGTGGTTGGTATGCATGAGGGAACAAGATTAGGGTTGAGATTTTAGTTTGAAATTAGTGTGCTGAGGTGGCTTTGCAAGTTAAATTCAAGAGGAAATACAAATAGTAAGAAATGAGAAGAATTCTCATTCTCATCCATCCCTTTCTCTCTCTAGCTTTCTCCCACACACTCTTTTCCTTTCTCTCCCCCTTGGTGCTGGGAGGTCGGAGGTGCCAGGCTGATGGTGCTAGGCCGGCGATCAGCTTCAGTGAAGACAATAACAACACAACATCTTCTTTTTCTCCCTCTCTCTTTCTCCCTCTCTTCCTCCCTCTCTTACTATTTGCCAGCGGCGAGACCAGGTCGGTGGGTCCAGAGGTGAGAGCTAAGGCAGGGGTGCGTGGTGTCAGCAGCGGAGGGTGGCGGGGGTCCCAGACCAGCGACGGGTGCAAGCGGGAAGCACATCCCTCTTCTCTTCTCTTCTCTCTCTCTCTCTCCCCCCTCCCCCTCCCCCAATTTGCTTTCTCCTTCTCTGTCTTCTTGGGATCTGGCAGCGGTGAGCCAGAGGTGGTTCTAGGGTGGAGGTGTAGGGCCGGCCGGTGGCGAGCAGGGCACATGGTCGAGGCGGCTGGGAGCTGTCAGAGCTGCATTGAAGGAAAAAAAGAAAAAGAAGAGGAGAAGAAGAGGAAAGGAAATATAAGGGTGCGGGTTTGGGCTTAAAACCCGCCCGATTAACTTAAAAAGGTAAAATTTTATTTGGCCCCTTAAGTGTTTTAATTAATTACATTTTAGACCCCAAAAAATTATAAATAGCCCCATGTACAATTTTAAATATTACGTATTTAACCCTAAACTATTGGTTTTGGTTTCCGGACGATAACTTGACCATACGGAGTCAGATTCGGACGATTCTTGAACCATTGCGACTGTGGAAAAGAGAGTTACGTGTCTGTGATGCTAATAAGTGGAATCGAGTAGAGGTGAGTGAGAGTTCTCAATAAGCTAGACTTAATTATATAATAATTATAAATGTAATTACCTGATGACAAATAACTTGTTAAATATTAATTTGTGGAATATGGTATACGAAGGCATATATAAGATTAAGTAATAAAGTATTCTTGATTCGGTAGATGATCTTGGCATGAACATGTATCAACGAGTACACGATGATATTAACAAATCTAATGTTTGGAATATTATTATATGTGATATGCTCACGTATCTACGAGGATATGATAGATATAATTCAGTTGTTTGAATAATATAATTATGTGTGCGGTGTACATATATCAACGAGTATGTGATGATAATAGTTGGGATATATTTAGTAAATATACTGTCACACAGTATGAAATTGTATTCACAAAATGTGTGATGATAAATTGGGGTTTATGTGGTATGTATAAACGGTGTTACAAAGGAATAGCCCGGCGGGAGCTGGTGGGGTTAGAAGATGGTGTTACCTAAAAGAAAGGTCCAACAGGAGCCGTTGGGGTTAGAAGACGGTGTTACGAAGGAAGGGCCCGGCGGGAGCCGGTGGGGTTAGAAGACGATGTTATTGTTATTTATATATATTCAAAAGAGGAGGGAAACTGTGATATATGGTGTTACATGTAAATGTGTGATATATAATATTGGATGTATAACCTGTGTATGGGAACATCAACATACGATCCATTAAACATCAATATTGGTTGTTTTGGACACACCAAAAATTATTGAATAAAAAGTGAATAGGCAATCAAATTGAGATACACGTATCACATATTTCATGTACCAAGTACAGTATAAATTTATATTTCATGTATTCACTAATATCATATTTCAGTTAAGAATAAGTTTAAGTCCACTCATTGAGCCGTCGAGCTCACCCCCCTCCCCCCCAACCTTGAACATTTTCAGGTCAAGGTAAAATCCAACCGAGGGGCTTCAAGAGTATAGCACCAGATTATCATCACACGCTATGGATGGACATTAAAGTTGATATTTTTTTACCCTCGTTTGTATGAACATGTTGTTGTTATATAGATCAATGGTTATGAAATAGAACATAGTTTAGCTTATATTGATACATGTTAAGGGTTATGTATAGTACACTTATTTTTGAAATAAGATTTATGGAATAGTTTTGTTGAACCTTTTCATTGAGATGAGTTAATCTATGTGATTGGAAATTTATAACTAAGTAGGTGATGTCAAGCCGAAATTCTATTATTACTTCATGGGATATTGTATCTGAATGCATGGTCGATTTAAGACCGCTTTGTATATATTAATATATTATGGCATATTGTATATTACAGAGGAGGTGCTGCCGAAATTTTGAATAATTTCTGAGGATTTTCTAAACTAACCGAGTTACTTAAATTTTTTAATGATTAAGTGAAGATTAAGATTAATTCAAGTGATTAAATCTAGGACCCTTTATAAGAAGTTTTCAAAAGTTAAGCAGGTTTTCTCTCGAGGATCTATCCTATTTATAAATGAAGAAGAAGCCAAACTGTCTTCCATTCAAATTTTCTATCCCTAAGAAACTGGTCCACGTTCTGAGATTTTCGGCACGTCAAATCATCGAGATATCATGTGCCACTACCACACGAACTCATGCAATTTGGAGGCCAGCTGTCCCCAGATCAAACCCCAACAAATGCATTAATTAACAATTAAGATGTTACTACGACCAGTCATGTCCCACAAAGATATACAATGATGAACCATATCCTTACTTAAACTTTCAGAAAAAATCACACCACTTAAAGGCTTCCACCGACTTCGCTCTTCTGATTCCACTTCACGACTCTGTCAATCGCAAAAGGGGCATCTATAGTGGTCAAAATCTGACCACCCCCCAAGATCGTGACAAGTGTCCTACCATACCAGAAGTGTCACAAGTAGACGACAAACTTAAGATACCAGTTGGCTCACACTCAACCCTGAGGAGAGAGCCTTGGGCTTTCCCCCGTCATCACACTCAACCCTGAGGAGAGAGCCTCGGGCCTTACTCTGAGCTCACATTCACCCCGAGGAGAGGACCTCGAGCCCTTTCTTTAACCGACATCCGCAACTACCAGATCTCTCCCTGACCTCCACGATATAGGCTCTTCGCAGAGACTTCCGCTTCCAACGTACAAGCTAAGCAGCAGGGTTTACGCGGATCGTGAAGGTAGTTACGCTGCCACTATATCTCCATGTTCTAAATACTTCTCTATTTCAGTGAGGGGCAGTTATGGATAGTGGCAAATATCACGACATGTCAATCCCAACAATAAAGCACAATAATCTGAGCAGTATGGAAAGATCCCAATATGCAAATCGTACATTCATGGAGATCCGAGAAATCAGCGCTATCGGTTAGCCCCTACAGAGTACTTAAACATCTGGAGATCAATGAAGAATGGGGCCGGCGGAGATCAAAGAAATTGTAAACATAAGAATACTCTACTGAATTGATTGTAATCTCCTAAAATATAGAGAATTTTCTCTCTTCTCCTCGTGATTTTTCTCTACTTGGGTTTTCACGTAAAAATCTCTTGTCTCTGTTTTTGTTCACTGTGTTGGAACACAAGTTTTCTCCTAATTTAGATAGACCCACATTTCATTTGTGGTGCGAGATTACCTGTTCGATCAATCGCATTAGAAAATCTCCACCACAACATATTCTTTATTTTTTATAAATTTCAACTTTTTTTTAAATTCTTCTTTGGATAAGAATGGAACGTCTTAGAAGATTTACAGGAAGTAAAGCATATAAGCATTTGAAATCTAATAATAGATTTCACAATCATAATCATGATTAGAGTAAAATAATAATAAAAGAAAACTTCCTCTTCTGTTTTGCTTTGACAAATTGTAAAAAAATTGAGAGTTCAGAGTAGTAATTGGAAGGAAAGATTGAGAGAATTAAAGGAAGTATCATACTTTCGTTTTTAGTTGAGGCAGTAGGAGTTGGGTGTAGGGTTCGGCGCTTTTTATTTTTCTTTTTTTTCTATCACAAGATATTAATAAAATTAGGAGGCAATTCTTTTTTTATTGCACGACATTCAAAATAATTTAGGACGCAGGTTTTTTTTTTTTTGAAGGTAGAGAGCGCGCCAATGTTGCAAAAAAAATAAAATAATCTTCCTTGCAGTTTCAAACTCAACAATTCACTCTCTCCGCGCCAATTTTTTTATTAATTTGGCCGGAAATGCCCTTCAAGAAACTGCCAATGAGGTTTTTAAATTATCCAAAATTCTAATTAACCTATAATGTCATTTTGGATGTGAATATTTTTTTAAATATTTAAAATATTTTTTTAAGAACAGAAGCAGTGTCTTCCAAGTTCATTGCATCATCTATCTTGCCTTTGAAGATAGAAATTTCCTCACCAATGTGAGTCGTGCAACTCAAAGCTAATTATATTTTCCAGGTTGTACTGGACTCTGAGCCTTTAGAATGAGCCTAATTGGTGATCGGACCAGAAAATAACGGAGGAAATTAATAATTAGTTGACAATAATGAGATATGGGCATTAATCATGCATCAAATGCTTGCTGGAATCCTAGCGTAATGCCTGTTTGATGCAAGCACTAATCATGCATCAAATACAGCTGGAATCCTAGCGTAAGGCCTGCTTGATGCTGCACTAATCATGCATCAAACTCGGTGACATCGTCAAACTTTTAACATTGTTCACGTTTTGAAGATGCGTTTGCGGCTTGGAGTCAATCAGAACCAATTGAGTGGAAGACTGAGTTTCGAATGCGTGAGGTGTCCTCGAGAACTTTGGTTCATTTGTAACAGTTTTATCTGTTTTTTTCTTGTTTAGAGATGTTTCCATTAATAACATATTAATGAAAAGGAGAGTCTATGAGTATTGTCTCCCGATAAAATAGAATTAGAATGAGTAGAAAATATCAAGAGTAACTTGTACTTGATTTCTTTGAATATTACTGTCAAAAAATAAATGTAACCTGTAGTTATAAGGTTGTAATTGATAAGAAGAAGGGATCCAGCAGTCAAGAGATGACATCCAAATTTTCTTGAAGGAAAAAATGGTCGGCCATACCTCAGCATGAAGCTTCACCAAAAAGTCCACACTCAAATATCTTAGTTACACACAGCTAACATATAAAATCTTTCTATTTGTATAATTCCAATTAAACAGCCAATGTTTCTATTTTCTGTATATTTTTTTCATATTTGTATCAACACTAAAAAAATATTAACTATTCCCAATTTTAGATCAAGATAAAAAAATTTCACTGGTCATAAATTGTTTTAAAAAAAAATGGTAATAGCGAATAATTTTTATCTTAATTCTCAGAATTACAAGATCCTAATTTATCGTTAAAGAACTTGAATAGAAAGAAATGATAACAGCTTCTGCATTTTTTATAAAAGAAATGACCTAGAGAAAAAACAGGCAAGTAATTCTTAATATGCACGTGCATCACATGTATATAAAATCTAGTTACCATGTGAATTGCGATCAAAGCCATAAATTCACGAATCAAGCACCAATGCAGAAACAAATCGATCACAGCTATAGCCAAAGAAATACGTATTTTTAAAAGCAATTCATGAATTAGTCAAGGACCAAAGCGAAAACGAACCAAATTGCGCTTAGTTTGACGGTTCGCGAATTAACGGACCGGTTAACGATTTGGTGTAAAGTTGCAGTGGTCAAAAAACGTCTCTCTCCACGATACTAACACGTGTCCAAGCAATCAAGTTTTCCCTTTCAAAACTTTCACATCATCTAAATCACTCAGTAACCTTCGTCACATCGGATCCTCCCGAAGGCATCCACAGCTTTCAGAATCACTTTAGGTCGTATCTAAGTCAACCTTCAAGCTACACCACCCAGAGTCATCCCGGAGCTACCTTATGTTCCAAAAACATCATCCTCCAGAGCCGCCTACAGTTCAAAATTCTCGACTTCACCCGGAAGTCCCCAGTAGAGACCGTCAAGATCTCTGCCTGCAATTACGCCACTTCCCCTCTCTCACGTTGAAGACGTGTAACGCCCTTGCATTCAAGGCGGACAATTATGGATAATGAAGAGATCCCCTACATGCAATCCCACCAATCCAGTGCTCAAAATCACGACCTTTAAAAAAAAATCCACACATGAAGATCGTATAGTTACAAGAACCTCGCCAGTTCTTATTCACCACCAACAGCTCAGTATAAATAAGCCCTCGTCTCCAACGAAAAAGGACCTGATCTGACCTAGATTGATCCTTTCTCTGGACCTAACACCAGACCTCGCCAATACTCCCACAACCAACCCTGATTCTGAGACACTCCAAATAATCTATGTAATTCTTGTAACTTAACAGATTATAATGGATTTTTCTCTTTCTCCCCGTATTTTTTCTCGATTTGAGTCCTCACGTAAAAATCTTGTGTCTCTGTCTCTTCTCTTTGTTGTGATCACCGCTTTACACTTACACTCTAAACATACTCTCTTTCTCGTTATGGTGTGGATCGATCCTCTGATTATTCGCGGCTGAAAATCTCCACCAGAAACTTATACTTTCATTGAGAGTTGAGTCCCGACACTCAAGATCTCTCTCCTAAAAATCTAAAAATGTCTCTCTTCCACATCGACGATGGCCCAAAAAGCAAGCCATTAATGACGCAATGTCCATGGGCAAGGCTATCAACACCGTTGGGCCACGATCTCCCTACCAATTAAAGATTAACTGCATACCACTGAGAACACCAACTCCTCCTCACCTCAAGGGCGACCGTCGGTATCCAACCATCGTTGCGGCAAGAGGCCAGCTCCCTCATATGCTCGTCGACATGAAAGAACATATGAAGGAACAATAAAGCCAATCAGATTGTGATCGGGAGCAAGCAGTTTTCGACCGCGAGAATGCTATCCGTGTGCAGGAGATATTGAGGCAGCTCAACAACCAACTTAAGGCTCAAATCACTGCTCTCCAGAACAACCAGCCATCGACACAGTTAGAAAGCTAGCCTGAAATCGGTGGATCTCCCAACCTTCGAATCCTTGACGAGCTGATCCAAAGACGGGTCGTGAAAATGAAGCTTAAGCTGTCAAAATCACTGACTCCTCCTCTCCTAAAACATCCTGGAATGTGAGTTCCCGAGAAAGTTTTCAATTCCAACCTTCAACTACTACTTCGGGGTGAGGGACTCCGTCAAGCACATCAGGCATTTTCGAAACAAGATGGTGGTCTATTCTGACAATGATCTCCTCTTATGCATCATGTTTACCTCTAGCCTAAAAGGTGTGACATCGGATTGGTTCTACCATCTGCTGCCTCACAAGAAAGCCAAGAAGAACAACCATCATCTCATCTCCGTCAAGATGAGGCAGAGCAACAGCCTCAAATCATACATCAACTTTTTCCGAAACTAACTTGCCAAAGTCCCCTACTGCGGTGAGAATATCTCTGCACTCGCGTTCATCAACGGGTTGCATGTTTTCTCACCCCCTGTACAAGTACTTCCGAACTCACAATGTCATTCGGATGAGTGAGGCCTTGTCACGAGTTCAGCCTTACGTCCAGCTGGAGAAAGTAATGAAGACTTCATACAACCATACCACAAAGCACAGTGACAATATAAAAGTCGAAGTCTCCACACGAAGCCACCGCCCACGTCCAAGATTGAAACCCGGGGCAACCTGCCTTCAAGAGACAGGCGCTTCCTATCCTTTCACCAAATTCACTCTGAACTCATAAGCTGATGGACAATATTTCACTCCATTGAGGCTCCCCATTAACAAGGTCTTTAACACCATCAAGGAGCAGCCATGGTTAGGCAAACTGAGACCAATCCAGTACAATCCCTCACTTCTTAGAGCAGAAGGATTTGCTTCTACCATAACTACAAGAGATACAAGACCATCCACTGTTGGGCCGTTCAGAAGTACCTAGAAGAGCTTATCTAATAAGGTCTCCTAAAAGAGTACATCCTCACTCTCGAAGCAGCCTCCAAATCCAGACAGCTCAATGCTCCACCGCCTGTCCAGTCTCAACAATATAAAGCAATTGAGTGATTTCATATTTCCAAGAGACAGGGTAGTACTCTTATCCTTACAATTTCATGTATTCCATCCAATATTAAATAAAATTATATTTCTCTTCTTAACCATTGTAGTCCTTCCAAGTCAGATGTTCCAATGATGGAATTTTTTCAACTCGAAATTACTCTGCTGCTGAGATTTCCCCACTCGGAATCAATCCTTCTGCTGTTAGGATTTTCACACTCAGAGGATTGTGTCTGTACGTCTAATGGGATTTTCTCCACTCGAAAACGATAATGCAGACTTGCCTACGGGTCCATTCTCGATTAGCTAACGGGAATTGAAACCCTCAATTGTGGAATTTCTCCTACTCAGAGTTCCTACTATGCTGCAGGAATTCTCTCTCTCAGAGTCCTCGTTTGATGTTCTGCTGGTGGGATTTCTCCCACTCGAAAACACAAACACTAGTCTATCAGTTCCCTTATCGACCCACAGGCAGATGAATCCCGTGCAGTTTTCCTTTATCGGGTCCATGTCGGATCGTCACTCCACTGCAGGATTTTTCCTCACTCGGAGTAGATGCCATCCAATCTGTTGATGGGTAATGCCCCCTCTTCAGGTCCCTCCTGAGGTCACAGCTCTGTTGATGGAATTTTTCCTACTCAGAAGCGACTGTGAACCCGACTCAGCTGCTGGAATTTCTCCCACTCGAAGGCCCAACCCATTGCTGGAATTTCTCCCACTCGGAGGTTCGGATCACCACTCTACTGCTGGGATTTTTCTCACTCAGAGTCGACGCATCCAATTTACCAATGGGTGATATCCCACTTCAGGCCTCTTTTCAATTTGCATTATGGAGAGGCTATGATTGCATGACATATAAGGATATAATGAGGATTTCCTTATTTAGATTATCCCATCAACATACTAGTTTCATGTGCTTATAGGCTGAAAGCATTAAGAAAACTAGAAAGGATACAACTGCCCCGGTATTATCCGACATCACCTCCGCGAATGTGTGCTTGTATTACTCATCTCGTGACGATATGGCTGTGTATGTTTACCCTATAACCACAAGACACACGGTATATAATGAGGATTTCTTGTATGGATTATCCTCTCGACGTACTAATTTTATGTGATTAAATGCTGAGCATACATAATCTTGCCAGCCCAATCTATTTAATTTATGCCTTACATTTTCTTATATTACAACATCTAACATTTAATTTAAGTTATTTATTGCATGTTTGTATGCGTATCATCCCCCCACTACTAAAATTTTCCTTACTAGGAGGCCCAACTCTGCTGTAGGATTTTTTCTCTCTCAGAGTCCTACAAAATTTCACACTTTGGTCCTAAAATTTTTTTCTACTCGGAGGCCCAACTATGTTTGTAGGGATTTTTCCCTCTCAGAGTCCCAAGTACACAACTCCACTGATGGATCAAACCCCCAGTCAAAAGCGTACATGAATCCAACTCCGCTGCTGAGATATCTCTCACTCTGAGGCCAAAAGTTATAGGTACCGCTAATAGGACTACCCCTACTATAACGGTCCCAGTTAAAAATTTCCGTTTGACTATAATCATCTCATGTAATCCAAGCGTGGGACCCATCAAGATACAATACTTCTATTACTGACATCAGAATGCTCTATACTATACATCAAGCTCCACTAAGATAGCATGTATGACCTAAACGTGACTTACCATTGCCAACACATATGGTCCGACAACCCATTAGAAAGCACAGTCTAAATATATTACAATACCAAAATATATTACAAGGTTAGAGTCTAGTACCAGGCACTATAATGTTTACAAGTTAATAGCAACCATCCAACTAAAAGTTACGCAAAGTTTTGTACAGCCATATACATATCAAAGCAGAATAAAAAAATGAAATGACTCCGTTGACGCCTATCCCGCACATTGCCTTTAAAAGCGGGTCCTTTGCCTTTGTCCAAACCTGAAGGTGGTAATAGAAATAGAGTGAGCTTGATAGCTCAGTGAGTAAAACAATATTTATGCATGCCTGTTAAGTAGGTCTACATGGACTAAGTTATCAGGTTGGCAATTGTGTCTTTATACCATTTGTGTAAATTTAAAGTATTAGTTGAATACCCTAACTAATACACAGTCACATGGCCTATCAGTCGACTAGGTCATCCTATAGTCGACTAATACTACCCATAAGTCGACTAATATGAAGCTATAGTCGACTGGGTTTGATCTAAAAGTATTTGCTTCTCTGTTAGGCTGCCAGTGACCAATTATAGTTGACTACCCTACCTGTATAGTCGACTACTCTACGTACTAGTCGACTTGCACCTCCCCTATAGTCGACTAGGTATAGGTCAATAGGTATGTTGCTCTCTGTTTGCCACTTATAACCAATTATAGTCGACTACCCTACTTGTATAGTCGACTACTCTACGTACTAGTCGACTTGCACCTCCCCTATTGTCGACTAGGTATAGGTCAATAGGTATGTTGCTCTCTGTTTGCCACTTATAACCAATTATAGTCGACTACCCTTTCTGCTGTAGTCGACTATACCAAGTATTAGTCGACTTATAATCAACTATAGTCGACTACCTTATGTCTAAAGGAAGTTGTTTACTCTCTGTTTGTTCTCTGTAACTGGGGATAGTCGACTACAGTCTATTTGTAGTCGACTAACATTGTTTTCCAGCAGCTTGTCTACCCATATATCACATCTATAGTTGACTTACCCCAAGGGTTTAGTCGACTAATATGACTTAAATTTGTCTGTGCAAGTGACTACTCCAGATTTAATATTTAAGAATTTTTCTATGATTTCATCATAGAATTTCTATCTTAGCCACATTAACATTCTTATTAAACACAACGTTGGGCTCCCCCTTCGGTCTCCTCCGGTTCAACCTGGTCCCTTCCTCCTATATATCATTCAACGCAATAATTTCCTCCTTCCACCACCACCGGTTCAACCCGGTCCCTTCCTCCTATACATTACCGTATAGTCTCCCCTTCTAACACCTCCGGTTCAACCCCGTCCCTTCCTCCAAAATACAATAATCATGTTCATCATGCAATAGCAATATACAAAGACACATAAGTAATGACAACATACAAGCTACATAGTCTTTACCTTAAACATGCCAATATCATGGAATTCACTAACATGTATGAGTAGCTACTAGTGAAATTATCAATATGCGAGTCTTTACAAGATAACCAACATATCTCGATATCACAGAATAGGTATGACCATAAATATGTGCATGGTATCAAGTGTCATGTTTATCTATAGAACTCTTTCTCTGGAAGCATGTAGTAGACACACATGAGCTTAACTTCTACATGAATGCTATAAGATTATGTATCCATAAAAATCTATAATCTATACTCATGAATTTATCCTTTAATTTCATGTCCATTTATCATTTAAATTTCTTTTATTTCCAAGCTTTACTCTACCTATCATGATACTAGAGTCCGGATGTTCTACTCACCCTTTGAAGCGGTTAGCTCTTGATCAAGCTTGATCTTCTGCTACGACGGAGTCTACAAGGTCATAACAATGCCAATATTTAGTTCATAATTAAAAAGTACAAGAGGGTAGAGTTCTTAAAGTTTTTGCTCACCGTTCAACCAATGTCACTCCCTTAACTTCTTGTTCTAGATCACCATTTGACTCGTTCTATCAGGTTTTTTAGAGGAGTTAAAATATGAAAATGGGCCTTATTCTTGTATATGGAATGAAGGAAGTTTGTGGGAAATGAGAGGGAGAATGAGTGTTTTTTTTTTGTGAAGGAGAAATGGGGAAGTAAAGGGTGCTGCTGCTGCTGTTTTGGGACTGCTGTTGCTGCTGCTTTGGGCTGCTGCTGCTTTGCTGCAGCAAAAAGGGAAGAGAGAGAGAGGGTTTTGGGGAGTTTGAATGAAGAAGAGAGGAGAGAGAGAGAGAGAGAGAGGAGGAGAGAGAGAGAGTTTATCAAATGAGATTGTTCTCTTCATCCCCCTCCTATTTATAGCCCAATCCCTTCCATAAAAATATGACAAGTGTCCCTCTCTAACCCATCACTCTACTCCTACACCTTACCCTATAAACAAGGTTCCATGCCTCCCCCCTTCATGAAGTACTAGTACCCCCAAGTATGGTGAGGGGTATGGGGGCAAGGTCAACAACATGTGGTTGTATTCATTCTTATACATACATACATGTGTATATACATACTAATATATTCATTCTTATACATACATACATACATATGTACATACACACTAATAAACATGGTAACAAGTAAAGTATCAAAATGTTAGGAAAAAGGGTGCTTATTTAAGATAAGTGTTACACCTACTCGGGCACAACACCACAAACTTGCCAAACCATCTACAAACCAAACCAAATGTCTCGGAGCTAAAGGCAGGCATTCCGAGGAGACATGATTGATTCTGAACAAAGCCAATGGTAAAGCAAGCCAGGCAAATCTAAACAAATGTTTCTATTCCAAAGAATATTATATATGTTTTATTTCAAAGTCTTTTCATTCCGAATACATTCATTCAAATATATATTTGATTACATCTAATAAGAGTAATACAAAACTTCAGTATGATTTTGTGTTTACACTTTTTTGAAAATATATACAGATGATCTAACCCTTCCTTCCTGTCACAACGTCTGGTCATACCTCTGACTCAGAAAGCATGCCTACGAAAAATATTCGTCAGAAGGCAGAGTTTCATTGCTTACTCCACTGCCCAGAAGATCCCGAAGGAAGCTTCAAGAGGTTCCCTCGCAAAAGTAAGATCTTTCAGATGAAGAACCTCTCCTTTCCTTTTCTCTTCTTTCCGTCCAAGGAAGCCAGACGAACTCTGGCAAGACATACAAGCTAGTGATGATATCATATCACAGACCCTTTGTTCTGAGAAAGAGGTCAGAGCTCTGAAAGGATGAGTGCTTAATCGGCGACATCCCGATGGATACCCCTATACTCTCTTCCTGTTGATCACTGTAAGAAAAGAGTCTCTAAGAGCGAGGCAGCGTGTCCGATCAGAATGAAGACTCCAAGACAAGTAAGAATGATGTGGAATTACATCCTCCCCCGTAATCACTCAAGACAGCTCCCACTCCAACCTCATACACACTATCAGAAAGAAGAACTCTGAGCCCCAAATGAGAACTGGATTGATCCAATCGAAGATCAGACAAACAAACTAGGTCAAAGCAGGAGCCCCCGCCTATCATTCCTAATGGCAAAGCACGAAAACTGGTATTTTGGGACAAGCTCATCGTGAAGACTGATGTTTTGCGCCAACCAGACTCCCGAATGGTAAGAGCCCAGTAAATATTTCCACCATCTACATCCTCTCCCTTTCTTTCCTCCACCGACGAAGAAGAAGAATGATATGGCAACCCACCGAGCAAAGATTTTGGAAGTAAGATGTAGCAACCCGTTCCCGGAATACGTACCCAGAGACGTGTCCCAAAATTTTTTGACCATATTGTTCAGTTTTCTTCCTATATGTGTTTTTGAGTTGTGATTGCTTATATTATTGAGTATCGGATCTGGATTCTCAGACCGAGAGTAAGCACTGACCCGGACCGGGAACCCGATACCAGCCAGTAGCCCGATTTGACTTTCTAGTAGTCCGATTTGGCCGATTTCAGTTTCAGAGACTATTTTTTGATATTTTGAATGTTTTTCACGATTTTTTGGAATTTTCTGAAATCCTTCTGCAAAATCTCCAAAACCGGTGTTAGTCGGCATCGCTGACTGATTCCCAGATTTTTATTTTCAAATGGGATTGAATTTTCAACAACGGCTTTCACAATACTTCTTAGAATTTTATTTTCTATCTAAATACATTTTTTGTGATTTTTTAAAATTTATCAAAATTTGACCGATTTTGGTGTCGGCCGGTATCGCCAGAAAGCTTTAGGATTTTTAATTTGAAAACTATATCGAATTTTTCGAATCTAATTTCACCATGTATTTTAGAATAATATTTACTATTTTTGAGAATTTTTCTGAACGATTCTGAAACAGTCGAATTTTCGCCCTATTTAAATAATAATATTATTACCGACAATTTCTTTTCTTACTTTTTCCTTCTCTATTCCCCCCTTAATACTACCAAAAATTATAATTAAATAAATTAGTTAATAATTAAAAATTTAAACTATTTTATTTTCTTTTTTTCTTATTTTTTCTCTTTAATTTTCTTTCTTTTCTTTCTTTTTCTTTTCTTCACTTTGATTTTTCCCCCCACAATTAACGCCTTGCTTCCTGCCAAAGCCGCCCACCGCCGCAACCTATAGCAGTAGGGCTGCTGCCGCAGCCCTATCATCCCCCCCTAAACCATCAATTCATTCCTCTCATCCTCTATTAAACCACCACACTTCCATTTCATTATTCATTTCCAACACAAATCCAAAATCAAAACTTCATCTTCTTCAACCAAACAACCACTCACGCACCCACCCATGGCCGCCGCCTCCACCTTCACCACCACCGCCGCCGGCCACTCCTAGGCCGGCCAACCAACTTCCCAACACCTCCTCTTCACACCACCACCTCCAACAACCCTCCTCCTTCTCCAATTTCAACAAAAACCAATCACTCTTCTCTAAAATTCACTCTCATCTCCACCAAATTCTCCACTCCAACCAACCCAACATCATCTCCTCCTCCTCCTCTAACTCCCCATCACCTCCAATCATCACTACTACCACCACAACCTTCACCACCACCATCTTCCACCACCACCAAAACAACCAATAACAACACAACAACAAAACAACCCACCACCTCCTCCCTCCCCTAGGGCGCGAGCGCGCCACCCTCCTCCCCGGCAGTGCCGCCGCCGCGGCGGTGGCCGGTCACCGACCGACCACCCCCTCCCCTCCTTCTTCTTTCCCTTCTTTCTTTCTTTCTTCTTCATTTCTTTCTTTCTTTTTCCTTTCTTTTCCCTAATATAACACTTATATTTCCCTCATTCCAAAAATACCCCGCCCTCATTCCCTTATTACTTCACTATATTTATAACCCTACCCCCTTTCATTTAATTCCTATTTTCCCTTTAAAAATAAAAATACCACATTTTCTCTCTCTTTCTCTCTCTTCTCCCGACAACTTTCTCTCTCCTCTCTCTCCTCTCTCTTTCCCTCTCTAATATTTATAAATATTTATATTTATATATTTTAATATACAACTACGGGTTAGTGGATTTCTCGTGTGGATCGCCGATTTCTCAGATTTTAACCGGTATTTCACCCCGGTTTCAGGCGAGTGCTTATTATTAATTTAAAAATAATTACTCTTATATTTATAACATGATATTGATATGTGGATGTTTTAACATACTATATTTGACACCGACACTTGCCATGCTATATTTGACACCGATAATTGTCATGCTATATTGACACCGATATTTGCCATGCTATATTTGACACCGATAATTGCCATGCTATATTTGACACCGACACTTGCCATGCTATATTTGACATCGATAATTGTCATGCTATATTTGACACCGACACTTGCCATGCTATATTTGACACCGATAATTGTCATACTATAATTGACACCGATAATTGCCAAGCTATATTTGACACCGGCACTCGGTATTTACACCGGTACTCAGTATTTACACCGACACTTGGCATGTTACACTTGATATATTATTTATGACTCCGGCACTCGGTATTTACACCGGCACTCGATATATATAGACCCGGTACTTGATCTATGCTATACCTGACACCTGACCCTAATACCCGGTATATGATATGCTTTCATGTGGTACAAATACTTGAACCTGACATCGTGACTCTTGACCGGGCACTACCACCCCAGATACCTGTGTATTATATGACATATTCATGACTATCACTTTTACGGGGATTTGTCATGACTATTATATTATTACCAGATATTTGGTACTCCTGAACTCCTGTACTCCTGAACTCCGGTACTCCTGAACCCCTGGATGACTGCTGATATTATACTCCTAGTATTATACTCCTGTTTCCCGTAAGTTGAAAATTATGGTTATACTGTATACACTTGTGGACATTATCTTTGGGCAATATATATAATAAAATACTCAACTTACACTGGGGAGGGGAAACTGATGGAAACCGGTATGATGTCATATTTATAATGGTGATATATCTGAAGTATCGTGTGTGGGGCGCGTAATGATAAGTCCCCAGAAGCAGTAGCCTGAATCTGAAGTGTCGTATGGGGCGCGTAATGATAAGTCCCCGGAAGCAGTAGCCTGAATCTGAAGTGTCGTGTGGGGCGCGTAATGATAAGTCCCCGGAAGCAGTAGCTTGTACTCCTGAGCTAGTCCCGGGCAGAGACGGGACCCACTATAAATGAGCCATCAGATTTATCAGTTTCCAAATAATAACTCGTCTTATTCATAAGTGGATGTATGTGTGCCGATAGCACATACAAAAGCATATGAATCAGATGAATAACATAAAACAACCAAACAGTAATAATGTTAGGAACGTGTGATATTTAGTCTCTCCTTTGTTCGGTTTTCTGGTACTCACATATCAGACCCGGGAAAGTTCTACAGAGTGTGAACTCTAGTATGGACTATCGGTGATGTGAGGCGCTGTAGGGAGACGATTGAAATATCAAACGGTACTGACTATTATTATTGGATTAATTAAAATGCAACACCTTTATATTCTCCAGTTACAGTATTATGCTCTGAATTAACACCTTGTTTTATAACACATGACCTCTGTGATACCATGGTTACTCCAGACACACTCTAGTTCTGTTACCCTGAGGGCAACTCAAGTTGTATGAATTCAGATAATGGTGACATCGGATATGTGGTATAAAGATGAGGGTTTCGTTATTTGGATTATCCCCTCGACGTATCAACCCCATGAATCCAAAATCTGAGCTTATACAACTAGTTTTGTCCATACTTATATTTATCGCGTGTTTAGTGTATTTATCACATGTTGCCATATTTTGTCGCATGTTTATGTGTACCTATGCTCTCTATACCGTTTTTCATGCATGTTTTCCGATTCAGACTTACTGATTTACATGTATTTACTTGATCTCGGATTTACTGTCATTTTCTTTATATTACTTGTCATTTCCTATACCTGCATGCCTGGACCATATCACTTGATCATGTACACGTGTGCCTGTTATGCACGCCATTTGGCTTTATAATATGTACTCGCTGGGGTTGCTAACTGAAAAACACCTAGAGGGGGGTGAATAGGTGTGATTGCTAATCTTAAAATTTTAACTCACTAAATGCGGAACCTAAAACAAGTGAGGCTCAACTTAGTACAATTCAACAAGTGTAGCCGAATTCCTCTTGCGAGGCTCTGGACTAAACTCCTCTTGATTCCCCTTGATATGGGTTGAGGCGCTATGTGAAGCTCTTGTTGGATGAGTACGGGATTGGCACACACAAGTATGAAATGAATGATATGAAGAATGATGCAAACACAATGATATATGGCAAGAATTACAAGCAAGCAAATAGTAGCACAAGAGAATTAAACAATATCACAAGTATGCAATAGAAAGCAGTAAGGAGCTATTGAAAAGTAAAGCAAGAATTAGACGCAAAGGCAATCGCAAACAAAGTGATTTGTTTCGAGGTTCGAGCCACTGCTCTACTCCCCGCCTTCACCTCCGTGAAGGGTTTCCACTATCCACCGAGGACGCCTTTACAATTTGGTCTACCGAAGACCGAGCACCGAGCTCCACCGAGTACAAAGGACCTCTACCGAAGAGGTTGCTCCACAAGGAAAGGATTACAAGAACAAGTGATCACAACAAGATCACTACACTATTTCTCAAACTCTTTTACAAACACTCTCACTTCAATTACAACTTCACTATAGAATGAGTATAGGATTTTTAGCTCTATGAAGTGTGGTGAGAAAAACTTCAGTTGTAGAGTGATAGTAGCAATCAAACACAACTGAAAAACTAGCTCAAAAAGAATTGAAATGAAAGCTTTAAACTCTTTTCTTTTCTCTTTTGAAAACAATACAAACTTGAGGATTTTTCTTGGTGATATGCAAGAGAGACTTCTCCTCTATTTATAGGGTTAAAAATAGGTTAAAAAACAATTTCTTTTGGTCTTATTTTCTCTGAAAAAGACCTGAAAAACACTGAAAAAGTCTGCCAAGAAATCAGATAAAAAACAGATTTCAGAATTGCACAAAAGAGGAAAGAGCCGTTGGGATTTTGCAGGCCTGGCGGTCGACCGGTCCGGTCGACCGCCAGCCCAGCTGCAAAGAGCCGTTGGCTCTCGGTCGACCGGTCCGGTCGACCGAAAAACCCGTGAGCAATTTGCTCTCCATCGGTCGACCGGTTCGGTCGACCGACAGACATGCACAAACAGTGCATGTCCAGACACATCGCCGGTCGACCGGGCCGGTCGACCGAAGTTGCCTGAAACAGAAAACTGGACTGGTTTTTGAGTTAGAAAAATTTTGAGAAATATTTTAAAAATACATATAGCTAAGTATTATGCAGAAAATAGTTTATACACATGTTATATACAAGATTTTCAAGATATAAAACTTTTGGTACATGTATATATAAACTAAGGCATAAAACTTAGAAATTACCATTTTCAAAACATAGGAAATATATGAAACAAATGTGTGTGCAAATCCTAGAGCCAAATTTCATATACTCTAACTTTAACATTCTATTTCTTACAATGATTCTAAGACTTCAAGATCTTCAATAGGCTTCTTCATATGATCTTCAATACTTGTTCCTTGAGCCCAATTGGAGTTGACTTGAGTCCAAATCCTTGTATTTGTGAGAGAATACTTCTAGAATGAATAGAAATCTGAAACACACTTAAACAACAAATGTTATTAGTACAAATAACTAATATGTTTTGTAATCATCAAAATACACTAATCATGGGTGATTGTAACCTGGGCCAACACTAACAACCCTGGATTCTCATGTCCAGATCCTGGAGTCTAGACCCTGGTGATCTTACTGTAGTTGATCAGAGTGCGCAGCGGATCCTCCCGTGGTGATCGGAGTGCAGCAGAAGCTCGGACGTCGCCATAGTTCTTCCACCTAGCTTATCTCCTGTTTGGCTCTCGAGGTCCCTATTGCCGTATCGTGAGCATCTCTCAGTTTTTATTATGTATATCCGTTCATGTATTGTACTCTTGTATTTTCTAGTGATGTAATATTTCTGTAATATTGTATCGATTTCTGTGATAACCATGTACTTGTACTATTACCACTGTGCTTTCGCCTCTGATTCTTGCCTGTACTGAAGCTTAGCGTATATACGTGAGGGTATTTCTGACCTACGTATATATGTCGCAGTGGCGTCCCCGTACCCGCCAGATCGGGGCGTCACAGGATGGTATCAGAGCCTAGGTTCTAACATCCTCAGTACAACCAGTTGGCAGATTAATGATGTATTAATCTGCAGCTGGAGAGCATGAGTCTTGAATATACATTCCAATCGCAAGTACGGTGTTATCTTTTCCTTCCTTGCAATCTTTTCCTTTGATCCTAAGACCCTTCTATCTTTCCCTTCAGCTTCTTCCCATCATCCCTTCAACCAACTCAGAGATGGAGAGACGGAGAACCCGTAACGGTCCTGGCACTTCTCGTGACAGTTCCAATGGAGAGAGCGACAACATGATGAGGGTACTTCATGCATGATGGAGAGTCAGCATCAGCAGACAGAACTCTTACCACAAGTATTTTTGACAACACCTAGAGAGCAGAGGCCTGGCAATGTATCCAATTCAGAAGACTGCAGCCAGCTACATTTTTGGGTACTGAGAAGCCGCTGGACGCAGAGCAATGGCTGATTGATACCACAGATCTTCTGAAGGCAACCCGGATTCCTGATGAGAACCAAGTGAAAGTGGCTAAGATACAACTGAAGGACGTGGCCCGGATTTGGTGGTTGGCATGAGAAGCGAGGCTGGAGAAGCCCATCACTTGGGAGCAGTTCTCTAAGAGTTTCTACGAGAGATTCTTCTCTAAGACACAGAAGGAGATGGAAGATCAATTTATCAGATTGCAGCAGAGGGATCAAACTGTAGATGAGTATGCTGAAGAGTTCCTAAGACTGAGCCGGTTCGCGCCATACATGGTGGCCAATGAGGAGATCCGAGCAAGGAGTTCCAGCAAGGCTTGAGGATGCAGATCCAGATGTTTCTTATACCCCAGCAACTCAAGACGTATTCTCAGGTCCTTATCATCGCTCATGAGGTAGAACGAGGATTGGGAAAGAAGCGTCAGGATGAGATGCAGAGGAAGTCGGTGAATAGATCCTTTCAGTTGAAGGGAGGTGAAGACTCAGTCAGACCCCTGGATACCCCACTAGCAGAGCAATTCCTCCAACCTCTCCCTCAGCAAATGAGATGTGGGTATTGTCTGAAGCTCGGGCACTATAAGCGTGATTGCAGAATGGCAAATAAGGTATGCCTAGCATGTAGGTCTGATGGTCATATGATAAGGGATTGTTCATTCAGATGGATGGGGAGTACCACCCCGATTCAACCAACAGTAAGAAGGGACCCAGGACCAATCGGCAGGAGAGCTCCATTTCCTTCCCCGCAGTATATCTTCAATCAAGCACAGAGAAGGCCAAGAGGAAGATCAGATGGAGAAAGAGGAAAGCATGTCATTTGACCACCAAGGAAACTGAAGTATCAGATGAAGTAGAACAGAGAGTGGTGCCCTATATTTGGAACGAGGACCCCTAGAGATGATACCTGTGACTACTATCCTCATTTTTATCATGTTTTGGGTTGGTAAATTTTTCGCTATCATATCCATTCTATCATGATATTCCCATCAGCCCTATTTTCTTCTATATTCATCCCCCTATAGAAATTTCGAGGATGAAATTTTTGTTAGGTGGGTAGATTGTAGCAACCCGTTCCCGGGATACGTACCCAGAGACGTGTCCCAAATTTTTTTGACCATATTGTTCAGTTTTCTTCCTGTATGTGTTTTTGAGTCATGATTGCTTATATTATTGAGTATCGGATCTGGATTCGCAGACCGAGAGTAAGCCCTGACCCGGACCGGGAACCCGATACCAGCCAGTAGCCCGATTTGACTTTCTGGTAGTCCGATTTGACCGATTTCAGTTTCAGAGATTGTTTTCTAATATTTTGAATTTTTTCATGATTTTTTGGAATTTTCTGAAATTCTCTGCAAAATCTCCAAAATCGGTGTTGGTCGGCATCGCTGACTGATTCCCAAATTTTAATTTTCAAATGGGAATGAATTTTTAAAAATGGCTTTCATAATACTTCTTAGAATTTCAATTTCTATCTAAATACATTTTTTGAGATTTTTCAAAATTTATCAAAATTTGACCGATTCTGATGTCGGCTGGTATCGCTGGAAAGTTCTAGGATTTTTAATTTGAAAACTACATCAAATTTCTTGAATCTGATTTCATCATGTATCTTCGAATAATATTTTCTATTTTTGAGAATTTTTTTGAACGATTCTGAAACAGTCAAATTTTCGCCCTATTTAAATAATAATATTATTTACCGACAATTTCTTTTCTTACTTTTTCCTTCTCTATTCCCCCACTTTATACTACCAGAAATTATAATAAATAAATTAGTTAATAATAAAAATTTTAAACTATTTTATTTTCTTTTTTGCTTATTTTTTCTCTTTAATTTTCTTTCTTTCTTTCTTTTTCTTTTCTTCACTTTGATTTTTTTCCCCCACAATTAACGCCTTGCTCCCTGCCAAAGCCGCCCGCCGCCGCCACCTATAGCAGTAGCACTGCTGCCACATCCCTATCACCCCCCTAAACCATCAATTCATTCCTCTCATCCTCTATTAAACCACCACACTTCCATTTCATTATTCATTTCCAACACAAATCCAAAATCAAAACTTCATCTTCTTCAACCAAACAACCCACTCACGCACCAACCCATGGCCGCCTCCTCCACCTTCACCACCACCGCCGCCGGCCACTCCTAGGCCGGCCAACCAACTCCCCAACACCTCCTCTTCACACCATCACCTCCTTCAACCTCCAACAACCCTCCTCCTTCTCCAATTTCAACAAAAACCCATCACTCTTCTTCCTCCTCTTCTCCAAAATTCTCTTCATCTCCACCAAATTCTCCACTCCAATCAACCAACATCATCTCCTCTCCTCCTCCTCTCTAACTCCCCATCACCTCCAATCATCACCACTACCACCACAACCATCACCACCACCATCTTCCACCACCACCGAAACAACCCAACAACAACCACAACAACAAAAACACCCCACCACCTCCTCCCTCCCCTAGGGCGCGCGCGCCACCCTCCTCCCCAGCGGCGTCGCCGCCACCGCCAGGCCGCCGGCGGTGGCCGGCCGTCGACCGACCACCCCCTCCCCTCCTTCTTTTTCCTTCTTTCTTTCTTTCTTCTTCATTTCTTTCTTTCTTTTTCCTTTCTTTTCCTAATATAACACTCATATTTCCCTCATTCCAAAAATACCCCTCCCATCATTCTCTTATTACTTCACTATATTTACAACCCTACCCCTTTCATTTTAATTCCTATTTTCCCTTTTAAAAACACCATATTTTCTCTCTCTTTCTCTCTCTTCTCCCTACAACTCTCTCTCCTCTCTCTCTCCTCTCTCTTTCCCTCTCTATATTCATATAAATATTTATATTTATATATTTAATATACAACTACGGGTAGTGGATTTCTCGTGCGGATCGCCGATTTTCCGGATTTTTAACCGGTATTTCACCCCGGTTTCAGGCGAGTGCTTATTATTAATTTAAAAATAATTACTCTTATATTTATAACATGATATTGATATGTGGATGTTTTAATATACTATATTTGACACCGACACTTGCCATGCTATTTTGACACCGATAGTTGCCATGCTATATTTGACACCGATATTTGCCATGATATTTTGACACCGATATTTGCCATGCTATATTGACACCGATACTTGCCATGCTATGCTATTTGACACCGATAATTGTCATGCTATATTTGACAACGACACTTGCCATGCTATATTTGACACCGATAATTGCCATGCTATATTTGACACCGATATTAGCCATACTACATTTGACACCGGCACTCGATATTTACACCGGTACTCAATATTTACACTTGTAGGTTCACCTAGAGGGGGGTGAATAGGTGATGGCTAATCTAATGGTCACTTAATGCCAAATATGCGGAAGTAAAAACTATTATGACCTAAACAAACTATTTAAACTAAACACCACGTATAACACAAGAGTGTTGCCGAATTCCCCGTGAAGGGCTCTGGACAAACTCCTCTAGATTCCCCTTGATAAGGGTTGAGGTGCCGCATTGGCTCTCTTGGTTAAATACAAGTATTAGCAAACAATCAAGCAAGTATAACAATTAAGCACACTATGAATATCAAGCATGTAAGGATAAGCACAATAAAAGCATGCAAGATATAAACAAGAGAGAGAGAGAGAGAGAGCAATCACAAACACAAGGGATTTGTTTCGAGGTTCGAGCACACTTGCTCTACATCCCCGCCTTCGACACACGAAGGATTTCCACTATAATCAATCCCAATGGATCACCCGGTGCCGCAACACTACAAACTCTCGGACTCCCTAGTCCGTACACACCGCAAGCCCCACAAGCTCGCTGAGGCCGTACCTCAACCAAGAGTTCGCACCCAAACTCGAAACAACCGCGAACGCACTCGTCCGCCTCCTCAAGAAACAAGAAAAGATTTCTTGGTGATCTAAACACTTTGATCACCAATAAACACTCTCACTACACAACACTCCTATAGAAAGAATAATCAATGGATAGCTCAAGTGTTTGTGTGAGAAAAACAAGGAAAGAGATGGTGGAGGAAAACTCAAAGAATCTCTTTTAAACACTCTTGATAAACTCCCCTTTTGATTGGAAGAATTAACTCTCAATTTAGTGGAGAAAACTGTTTTAATGAAGTGGGAAAAACTGGCTCAAAGTCCACTAAAAATCTGGTGAAAAATAATGCCCAAACCCCCAAATTTATAGGCTCAGAAAAACTAGCCGTTGGGGTTCTGTCAGGCCTGTCGGTCGACCGTCCGGCCGACCGGCCCACGGTCATATTTCAGACCGTTTGAGCCATCGGTCGACCGCCGGTCGACCAAGCCAGGATACAGAGAGCAATCTCTCTGTCCGGTCGACGCGCACGGTCGGCCGGGGCCTTTCCAGAGAGCAGAGCTCTCTGGACGGTCGACCGGTCGGTCGGTCGGCCATCCTGCAGAACTGGCGTGCACGTCTGTGCACGTCGGTCGACCGAGTCGGTCGACCGACTTCAGCCCTAGTCGACTTGGTCGGTCGACTTGCTGAAGCCTGGAACAGAAAAACTAGGGATTAAAACTTTGTCTTTTTGATTTAATAAAATCCTATAAAATACATAAAAATCTACAAAAATAGTTTTACTAATATACTTTGATAAACAAACATGCTTGCCCAAAATCAAGGCATGTTATAAAAGATTTGGACTATTTTTGTAAGTTAGAAATATTGGCTTAAATGAAAACTAGCATTTTTCTAAAACTTATTTTTTCAAACTTCTTCATGATACAAAAACAAGATATTTTGAATTCATTAAAGCATAGTGTGTATGGATATGATCCACTACACAATTAAGATGAATATCTATATTTTTGACATTAAGCTCTAAATATGATTTTGGTTAAAAACATGTATATAAGAAAACCAAAAACTAAAAGTATTCTTCAAAAATGAAAGTCTTTTCTAAACTGAAAATTCTTATATGAAAAGACATTTAAATCAAGAGTGTGTGTGTGTGATATGTTTTTGAGCAATCCACCAACTATTCTATCCTTTACATTTTATCTAAAAATAAAAATCTTATACCTAGACACAAGTCTTCATCTTCTTGAAGTCTTCACTTGAAGCTTTCTCATCTTCTAGACTTGGTCCAAACACGATCCATAGAGCTAGACTCCTCTTGAGTACTTGATGTGATCTTGATGCACAAGCTCTTGAATCAAACCGTGCTAGCTCCAAAACTTGACTTCAAATCCTTTGTTGAAGCCATGCACCTACTAAGATCTTGATCATAAATCTGTCACTAATTAAACACAAGATCATTAGTAAACATAACTACATGAGTTGATCATCATCAAAACTAGAGTGATGGGCCTTTGGGCCAACAATCTCCCCCTTTTTGATGAAGACAAAACTCATGAAGTTATATATGTATGGATTAAAGTAAAGCTCCAAAGAAGCTCCCCCTTAACTCATGCATCACAAATAACAAAATACATATGCAATGAGGCACATAAACATGTATGCAAATGTAGGAGTAAACATGCTAATCAAGTATAAAACAAAATCACAAAATCTTTTTCTCCTCTTTGCACAACAAAACATATATGCATAAACATAAATCCTTAACCAAAAACATGCATATATCACAAATACTTCTCCCCCTTTTTGTCAATCATCAACAAAGGGGTTAAAGTAAAAACAAAATCATCAAATTTTCTCCCCCCTTTTTGTCAAAAACAAAGAGATCAATAAGGAGTCAAATCAAACATATCAATAAAAGGTTATATGCGATATACATTCATGAAGAGGAAGACGGTTAAGTAACTTCCCTATACATATACATTACATGAAAGAGGGATGACAAGCACTAATTCACATAACGTATAATATGTAATGCATAAGAGGAGATGTGAAGCTCCCCTACACACGTGTACCACATAAAGAAGAGTTGTCAAGCTCCTCAATATACAATACACTCAATGATTGTTCTTCATTTTTGCATATTTTTTCACATCCATACCATGCATATCATGAATAAAAATGTGATTTTTAATCTTTTTCTCTCTATTTTTGCAGGTCCATATTTTAATGGAGAAGAGGCCCAAATCCATGGCAATTATAAGGAATTAAAGGAGAATTAATCAAGCCCAAAGAGAGCCCAAGGGTTGAGCCCAGGACCTGAAAACATCCACGCGACAGCTCAGATATTCCAGAAGGTCCACGTGGCTAACAACCTGCGAGAAATGCGCAACAGAAATCTGGCGCCTAACGGCCCAGATTCTGCCGCGGAAACGCGGCCAGAGCCGCGTTTCCGCGGCAGTACTGTGGCGTTGAGCCAGAGATTTCTGCCACCTGTCCGGGTTCTGGATCCTTCTCTCTGAGGCTATAAATACAGCACCAGGGCCTTCGCAAAAAAGAGAGGAGAGATTAGAGGATAGAGCTTTGTATTTTTGTAGGTTTTTCTCTAGGATTTTAGTGCTCTAGGTCTTCTTCTTCTTCCTCCTAGAAATCTGCATAAGAGAGAGATTGTAAGAGAGAGAAAGCTTGTGTAAACCAAGGGGTGACAACTTGTGAAGCAAGGATTAATCCATTCTCTTTTCTTCTCTATTGCATTTTCTAGTGTTTACTTACTTTCTTTAATTCTAGCTTACTTTCCTTGCACTTTTATTCATGCTTTGCTTTTCTTTTCTTGTAATGGCTAGTAGCTAACTTCTTCTAACATCACTAGCTAACCACTAACTTTGCTAACTACTAACTCATGGGTGATTGCTATCTTTAATCTTGCAAGTTGTATGGTCTTTTCATCCCCGATGGGTACTTCATGCTTGGCAAGTTCTTGTTATAATTCCATATGATTCATGTGTGCCTCATTTAGAGCCTTGTCTTAAGAACAAGTGCCTTGATGGACATGGAGATGGATCACCAAACATATGCTATTTGTTGTACAACTTCTTTACTTCCATTAATGAATGTTGTATCTTCTTCCTTAGCATCCCTTGAGTGTCGTTCTTTTGATTCCATTATTGAAATTCTATCTTGAAGGCCTATGACATCTATGAGGCTACAAGACAAGTCCAAGAATGATCACCCGTCATCCAAGTGGAAAGCAACTAGACCAACACGCAAGACAAATCTTTGCCGATGAATCAACATGAGGCACGCATCACCATCACGGAGTTTAGTAAGTTTAGCAAATTAGTAAGGTTAGCTAGTCATGGTTTTTCTTCCATCTTAAAGTCTTCTACAAAGTTCTCTTTCTTTTAGTTTTATTTTCAAAGTAAATCTCCTTTTGATTTCTTTTCCTTTTATTTCCATCATGCACAAATCCACCAATTCTTTCATTTCTTTTTCCATGATTTTTCATTCTTTTAAGACAAAGAAGAACTTTCATTTACTTTCTTCAACACCGAACCGTAACGCTTCCATCGCAAGCTCTCCCTGAGGATTCGACCCGTATAGCTTATGCTACTACGGTGATTAAGGAAAGGAGTACATTAACATATTGAATACATATTGTGGAGTGATTAAGCACCAAAGGTTGACTCTAAACCTTATCTCTTTCATTGAATATCTGTGCATATACTTCACACTCCTTTTTCCCTTAACAAATTTTTGGCGCCGTTGCCGGGAGAGAGCAACGGTTTTTTATTCAAATCGAAGAACTAAACGAATTTTCTTCTCTGTTGCAGGTTACAGATGAAGAAACAGAAAATTTTGCATTGCAGTAACATATAAGTGGACCTGGGCCTCTGCTCTAGAAAGCAGAGACCAGGATCCCTCTGAATTGCCACAGAATCTCAGCCAAGCCGCGGATCCGCGGCAAGGAGGAGTGAACTACTGACCATTTTTCTGCAGGGTTGCTTGCTCTGCAAAATACAGCTGCTGCAATTCTTAAATTCTTGTATGCTTCACACCATATTCCTGCTAATAATCAACAGTAAAAAATTTGTTGCAAAGTTAAAAATTGTTTAGACATTTGCATTTTCTAGGCACGTGTCTTTTTCAATTCATTTAATTTACTATTGAAGAGTGCTGGAGCAAGGTACGTGCGCATTGCATTTAGACTAGGACTCAACTCTTGGTTGATATTTTATCGCTTTGAGTGAACCTTGATTGTTTTATATCGTATACTTGCACAAAATTGATTTTAAGGGCACCACCCATAAATAAGATAAGGTGGGGGATTTCATTACCCTTTCTTAGCCCAAAAACCACCATCCCAGCACTCACAATCCCAAGCTTGTTAAATAAAATCTGATAGACGTTGGCCCTAGGGACATCCGGACTCACTTAGGAGATTATCCTAAGGGGAAAAAGTGTTGGAAATTGACTTTTGCAAAATCAGTGTCTAGGAAAGAGATTGAGGGCCGAAAGCCATAAGGTTGCTGGTTATTAATTAAGGAACGTCTTTGACGGAAAACCTCCCACCAACCTTGCCCTTTCCTGGCTGATTAGCTTGTGGTCAAGGTCTACACTAAACCTCCTGTGGATGGTCTAATCAGTTAGGAGTCATCTAGGTCCAGGAATCCTAGATAGCTTGGATTGATTTTTCTTTTATTGTTTGTTATTTTCATTTTTTTTTTCGCTGGTGTGATCGGTGCACGTTGTTTGTGACTGTATATGCAAGAGTGGTTCCGTGATCCAAATTCTGCAAGACTTGTTAGACTTTCTACACTGGCACTTACACAACCACTTGACACAATGGAAAACAACGTCTCACTTCAAGATAGATTCTATCCGATTCGCACCTCCCTTCCATCTTGCATTCTTCTCCCGAACCCAATGGAAATCACTTTGAGCTGAAACCGCAATTCATTAATACACTTCCCCGATTTCATGGTCTAGAGTCAGAGGACGCGTACATCTTCATTCGAGAGTTTGAAGAAGTATGCCAAATGATGAGAATTTCCAACTGACCGAGGATGCTGTTAGGTTAAGGTTTATACCGTTTGCACTGAAGGATTTAGCTAAGAAATGGCTTTACAATCTTCCCATCAGTTCCATATCTTCTTGGGATGATTTTGTAAAGGTCTTTCTTAAGAAATTCTATCCTATCCACAAAACAGCCCTCATGCGAAAGAATATCATGCAATTCAAGCAGGAATCACACGAACCGTTATGGAAATATTTGAGCGTTTTAAAGACCTTCAAGCCCTATGTCCTCATCACGGCATAGAGAAATGGCGTCAATGTCAGATTATCTATGATGGTTTAGATTACTAAACGAAAACCCTCCTTGAATCTATGTGCCAAGGGAAATTTTTGAAGAAAGATGAACATCAGGGGTGGGATCTCTTTGAAGCCTTAGCTGAGAAAACCATTCAGTGGGAGTCATGCCCTGATAAACCCACTCCCACCACTTCCAGAACTGGTATGCACTCCATAGAATCCTCTATAGCTGCGGAAGCCAAGATCACACAATTAATGAAGAGGATAGAACTGCTTGAGTCAAGGGGAAATTCTGTTGTCAATCAGGTCAACCCATCACCTGTGATCACACTAGGTTGCACCTACTGTCATGACCTTAACCATGTCTTTGAGAAGTGTCCTATGTATCAGCCTCAATCATATCAGGAGAACACGAATGCAGCATTCACCAGACCTCCATACTCCAACACATACAATCCGGATGGCAGAACCATTCAAATCTTTCGTGGAGTCAGTCTGGTCCTGAGCAATATAGGCCACCACTTCCACATCCTTATAATGCTCAGTATCATCCACCCAGTTTCAATCGGAATTCACAGAACTTTCATCCATACCAAAGTCCACCACAGTCACAACCTTATCAAACACCACACTACTAATCACAAATCCAGTCTCCATACTATCAACATCCACCCCAGAATAATTCAGAAATATCAGAGTTGAAGAAAATGCTAGAAACCTTTACAAAGAACTATCATCAGGATATGAATAAAGTTCAGGTCCAGATCGGGCAATTGGCTGAGAAACAAAAAGGAATGTTACCAAGCCAGCCATTGCCAAATCCCAAACATCACTTCCCTTTGCATGAAGTGGAAGACACAGGACCCAGTTAATGTCATGCTATCATACCTGAGATCTGGAAAACAAGTTGATAATAAGGTTTCCGATCAATCATCCCATCCAACACCAAAGTCAACACCTCCTGTCCCAATGCAACCAACTTCTAACAATCCACCTTCTAGTTCAGAGCCATCCACGTCACAAGCCAAGGGAAAAGAAAAAAAGAGATGAGCACCTTATAAGCCTAGTGTACCATTTCTAAATAGGCTTAAAAATAACAAGACAAATGCTCATATGGAGAAGATAAAAGAATGTTCAACAAGGTCCAAATCAATGTCCCTCTTCTTGATGCAATCCAACAAGTGCCATCATATGCCCAATTCTTAAAGAAATGTGCACCAAGAAGAGGAAAACACAAGTCCCTAAGAAAGTCTTCCTAGCATCAACCATTAGTGAGTTGCTCACTGGTCCAATTCCTGTTAAATACAAAGACCCAGAGAGCCCCACCATTTCATGCATCATAGGACAGACTACCATCATTAGGGCACTTCTTGATTTGGGGGCCAGCATCAATCTCCTGCCTTTTTCTGTGTATCACAATTAGGGTTAGGCGATCTCCGTTCCACCCAAATGACTATCCAATTGGTTGATCGCTCTGTCACGAGACCCAAGGGGGAAATTCACGATGTCCTTGTCAGAGTTGGGGAATTCATTTACCCTATTGATTTTGTAATCCTTGAGACACAAACCTGTGTCAAATTCCAATCAAAGGGCTCAAATTCCTGTCATTTTGGGACGACCATTCCTGGCTACTGCAAATGCCATCATCAATTGGCGGAATGGATCAATGAA